>CAUYRH010006544.1:0-34589 GCA_963574655.1 Perodicticus potto
TAAATGAAACTCAGTTTGGCTGGATAGAGGATCCTGGGTTGGAAGTTATTTTGTTTTAGGAGGTTTATGGTCGAAGTCCATTCCCTTCTAGCTTGGAATGTTTGAGCAGAGAGATCTGCAGTTATTCTAATATTCTTCCCCCTGTATGTAATGGATTTCTTGCATCTGGTTGCTTTTAGAATCTTCTCCTTCATGTTAACTTTAGTGAAATTAACTGCAATGTGCCTGGGGGATGTCTTATTTGGGGTAAGTCGTGCTGGGGTTCTGAAACTATCTGCTATCTGAATTTCAGAGTCTCTAGGTATGTCAGGAAAATTCTCTTTCATAATCTCAAGTAGAAGGGACTGTGTCATGTGAAGCCAGTTAGTCGCTTTCAGGTATCCCTATAAGACGAATATTGGTTTTCTTTGAGTTATCACAGAGCTCTCTGAGAGAATGATCCGTTTTTGCCTTCCATTTCTCTGTCTCTTTGAGTATTTGGGAGCATTCAAAGTCTCTGTCTTTGGTGTGAGAAAGAAATACTTTCTTCTGCTTGCTCTATTCTGTTGCTGAGGGCTTCTACTGTATTTCTCATATCTTTGAGGGTTGCAACTTCTTGTCTCAATGTGTCGAGATCTTTGGTCATTTTGTCTTTGAATTGGTTGAATTCTTGAGACATCTTCTGAATTACTTCTATAATCTCTACCTCCATCTTTGTTTCCATTTTATTAATCTTGTTTGCAATCCAGATTCTAAATTCGATTTCAGACATCTCTGCTATCTGTTTGTTGATGGGATCATCTGGATTGAATGGTTTGTCATTCTTGGGGGGAGTTGCACCGTTTTGTTTACTCATGTTGCCAGAGTTTTTCCGCTGGTTCTGCCCCATGTTTGTTTTTCAGTTTTTAGGTATATGAGCAGGTCAGTGAAATTGGACTGGAAACTTCTACGGTTGTGGTTGACCAGCCCTCCACCTAGGAACTGGGGTGGTGACTGCAGCCTTTACAATTCAAGAGTTCTAGACCAATTGTAAATGCAGAAAATAAGGATTCTGGATGAGTTGGAGTTCTAGACTTCCAATCCGGGGTAGGGGGTGGACTGCTGACCAGGGAGAGATTGGCTACAGGACCGTCACCGCCGCCATCTTCCTGCTTCTTGCAGAATTCTATTTATTACAAGTCCATGATCAGATCTCACATCTTCCTTCTGCTAGTTCTCCACTGCTGCAGATCCCCCACCTGGACCTAAGGTACAAATGCATCTCAACCACCTGTTACCATGGGCCTTTAGCACCTGTGCACTCCTCACATTCAGTACATTTATTCACAAAGGTCATTTACACATGTCCTTCCACAGATGTCTTCTGTCAGTGCAAAAACCTAAGGAGAGATAGCTAGTCCCATCATTCTCATTACTTATGTTATGACCTTTTAACTCATAGTCATCTATCTTTCAACCCTTCATACAATTTATTTCAGCCTCTTCCTGTGCTACCTTGTTTTTAAAGAAGCTTAATTATTAATCTTCCTCTAATTAAATTGTTCCTTTTCCTTTCTTCCTCTATAACATATGCCTTTCCCCCCCCACTGTCCCTATTCTTTCTATTTGCTTTCCATTTTGTGCCTAGATGTTCTATGTCTCACTCCCATCTCTGGCCTCTCAGCCTATTCAATTCAAAGCAAAAAATATTGATCTCTATTTCCATTTAAGTCTTCCCAGTTATCCTCAGTTCCATTTAATGCATCCATTTGTAAAGTCTCTATCTCCCTGAATTCATTTTCCTTATGATTAAGTTCACAGTGAGGACCCATTGCCATAGTCAAAGTCATCTTGGTCTTGGCTTCATGCCCAGGCAGCTCTTCTACCCTGGTCTTGTCCCCACACCCTCCTGCATATCTCAGCACCTGCAGGAATCTCCCAGTCTGTCCTTAATGCTGTGGGGAAATGAAGATAGCCCAAAGTGGCCAGACACCAGAAAACCAAAGAACCCCAGGACCCTGGGTGCAAGGCAGAAAGCCTGACAGCTTCCTAATCACAATAAGAGTGCATTTATTGATCCCCTCCTGGGTCCAAATCTCTTTAGGAGAATGGCTTTTGTTTTTGTTTTTCCCATTTCTAAGTAGATTGGGATTTTTTTTTCTTTTAACTCAAATTTGTATTATTCATGTCTTGATTTTATTGCCTTGTGGTCAACAGACGGACAATATGCTTTCTGTATTTTGCGTTTAACTGTTCTTGGTGGCTTCAGATAGGATTCATTCTTGATACTGGTCCTTCTTCCATAAAGATTTATTCTTCTTTGAAAAGTACAACATTGTGTGTCCATGAACTCTGCCTGATAGTTCTAATAGTAATGATGGTAACAGCACCATCCTCTGAGGGGCTTGCTGTGTGCATGGATCTGTGCTGAGCCCCTTTCATGAGTTTTCTCATTCAGTTCTCTAGGACCTTATGAGAAATTCTGCTCATGAGGCTCATTTTATTGATAAGGAAGCTAAGACTTAGAAGGGTTCGATAATTTGCCTAACATCACACAACCAGAGGCATGAAGCTGGGTTTAAAGTCTGATTCCTAAGCTCAGGCTAGTTTACGATTAAAGGCTTCCATGTCAGGGGCTCTTCACTTAGGACTCAGGGAGCTTTTGGAGGCTATCATGAGAACCTCAGGTATGTTCATAACACTAGTGCACCTGATGTGCCTTTCTGAGGTAGGCGTCCACTGAGCTCATTAAGTTTACTAAAATGGTCAAGAACTATTGCTCCGTGCTTATGTTTATTTTTTCTGTATTTGATCTATCCAAGAATGAGAGGGGAATTTGGCATGCCTTTCCTTTCTTTGGTTTATTTCTATTTCTTTCTTTTGCTTTGTCTATTTTGATGCATTGTTTTCAGCACACAAAGGTCTCTGGCCAGGCAATCATCATTATAGTGATTCATGCCTATAATCCCAGCACGTTGGGAGGACAAGATGGGAAGAAATAGAGTGGCCATCCTGGGAAACAGAGTGAGAACTCCATATCTGCCCTTTCCCACCCCACCCCCAGAATTGCTAAGAATTAGCTGGATGTGGTAGCACACACCTATAGTCCCAGCTATTTGGGAGGCTAAGGTGGGAGGATCACATAAACCCAGGAGTTTAAGGTTACAATGATCACACTACTGCACTCCAACCTGGGTGACAGAGCAAGACCCTGTCTCAAAAAAAATTAAAAAAGGAAAGAAAAGCCTCTGACCCATAACTTCAGTGAAAATTATACTTCTTTCTCAACATAAGTTGACTCTCTCAAACTAAACCCTAGGTCATATATTTCCCTTCTCTCAAGCAAGTCTTCATAAATGGATGTATTAAATAAAACTCAAGATAATTGGGAAGTCTTAAGTAGAAAAGTGGAGACTCTCTTTCCTGACATTAGGACTCTAGTTAGACTCAGCAGAAACTCTTTCAATCCCATGGGACCAGAACCACATGTCAATATCTGAGTGCTTGTTTGCTACTGACAGACATCCTTACTCTCCCCACATACAAGTGGAGAGCAGGCTCTGAGCATCTTTGCATTTGAGAGATTTGAAACAAGACTTTTCCTTCTCAAATCTGAGACACCTGAGCAGATCAGGGTTTGAAGTAGAGGATGAAAAAGAAAGAAGCAGCCCTGATGTTAACACTGGTAGCTGGCCTCCTACTCCTAGCCAGGTTGTGCAGTTGCATCCTGAACGTACACAATTTCACAGAGTATCAACATTAGATGAGGGCAGTCAGTGACAGTAAGGGAACAGAACAAAAAAGGACCAATCCTAAATCAGGCCCCGGCAAAGACAAAAGCAAAGACTCTGGGCAACCCCCACAAATGAGCAAACACCTGCCTCCTACCCTAGCTGAGTGACTGGATTAAAAGTATTACTGATTTGCCAAATTAGCTCTGTTCTCTGATAGCACCCTGTCTTCTGGACTCCTCTGCCAAGCCCCCTAACACAGCCCAATCCTAACAAGTTGCTCCTAACTTTTCAGGGTTTCTGTACGTACGAGAGATAAAATAAAGAATCTATTATACGCTTGGCACATAAAAGGGACTCAATCAAAAAGAGCTGCCATTGACATGAGGGGTGGGAGCAGGAAGCAAAATGAGACAGAGAGCTCAAACAAGTTTATTTCAGGAAAGAAAAAATATTTCTTACCAACATCAAAATCTAATATTATCTAGCAGTACCTTGAATGAAGAGAAAAGCAACTACAGCTTCTTCCAAAATAACAAAACCATAAGAATAAGAATTCCAATATCTTCTCCTTCTCATCCCGACCCTTACTTGAGCACCTGCTGCTTGCTATCCATTTCATAGGCCTCATCCCGAACCCAACAAGGGAAATAACATTTGGGGGATTTAGTGGTTACAAAACTGAAAAGAACCATGTTCTGGGACTTCCAGGAAGATGGAGTAGACATGTTTTTCCTATTCTTCCCACTAAATATTATTATAAATCCTGGACATTTTACACAGAGGGTACCAAAAAAATGTATTCACATATTAAGAGAAAAAGTTATCCTACTCATGCCTGTCACATTGTGAGGCCAGCATTCACTTATTAATGCCATCCTTTTAGCAAACCTCATACTACACATTGCTACTGTAATTCAATTCAATTTCAAAAAGTAATGCATAGATAATCTCTTAAAATGTGTATACATTTGTTTTGACGCCTCAGTATAAAACAAACATATGAAGACTCTGAGAGGAGGAAAGAAGAAGGCAGGCCTGTGGGGGCCTTCAAGACCCAGTGAGTTCCCTGAGTTGTGATATTATTTCTTTGTTGGTTGGTTTGCTTTACATATCCCAAACTGGATACCAGAGAATACAACAACCCAGAAATGGCAATGAACATACTAAAAAAGCCCCAAGAAAAGCCTGCTCTGTCTAACTAAAAGATGAGGAAGAGGAAACTTGGCAAGACAGAAAACTTTCAGATAATAACTGCTTTGCTCCAGCCAAACACCACAGAAAAAAAATCTGTCCATGCCAGCAAAGGCCCAGGGAAGAGCCTACACATCTACCCCAGTCAAGCTATAAAAGGCTCCTCTATCCCACCACCAGGGTTGTGTCAGAGAGACCCAGGAGGAAGCAAGCGTCTAGGAATACCCAGCTGCTGTGTCAGTAAAGACTATGGGGAGGACCCTGGACTTCAGCCTCATCCCATGAGGGGTGAACAAGGGGTGAACAAGGTACCCTCACCCTTCCCACTGGGGTGGTGTCAGAGGGAGCCTGTGAAGAGTCAGGACTTTGACAACCACTCAGTTTGTTGTAAGGCCAGCCACATACACAGTGGCAGTGGGGGCCATACAGGAAACTAGATTTCCCACCCCTTCTCAGCAGCAACAGGTGTAAATGAAAGCCAAGTAGAAAACCTAGACTTCTACCCTCAATTGGCAATAATAAGTAAAAGTCCCTTTTCTGACCCCCACAACAGTATCAGAATACAACTGTTAAAACCTAAGATTTAAATAAGATCCAGAGTCTTACAATACCCCCAAATGTCTAAGTTTTAATCAAAAATCACAGAGCATAACAAAAGCCAGGAAGATCTGAAACAAAATGAGAAAAGACAATCAACAGACACCAATACTGAGATGACACAGACATTGGGAATTATCTGACAGAGATTTTAAGACAGAAATCTGAAAATACTTTGAAAAAGAATTATGAACACACTTAGAATGAATGATAAAGTAAAAAGTCTCAGCAAAGAAATAGAAGATGTAAAGAAGAACCAAGTGGAAATTTGGACACTAAAAGAATATAATAACCAAAATTAAAAACTAAATGGATTGCTTAACAACTTGAAGATGCAAAAAAAGTCATTATCCAATCTAAACAAAAGACAAGAAAAACAGATTCAGGTATATGTTTAACTGTAATAAGAGACCTGACATTCATGTTATTGGAGCACTGAAAAGAAAGGAGAAAGGAAAGGAAGTGAGAAAGAGGAGAGTACTACAAAAGGGTTTGAAATTTTTCCAAATTTGGCAAAAAAAATAAAAAGAAAAAAGTCTACAAATTTAAGAAATTGATAAAACCCCATATAAGATTAAAAAACATTAAAAAAGAAATTAAAAAAAATTAAAACAAACAAACAAACAAACAAAAAAAACCATACAAGATAAATCTGAAGAAATGTATGAGAAGATACATTCAAACTTCCAAAAGCAAAATACAAAGTCTTGAAATCAACCAGAAACAAACAACACATTACCAATATGCAAACATAATACAAATGACAGCAGATTTACCATCAGAAACCATGGAGACCAGAAGGAAGTGGCACATCGTTTTTTCAGGTGTTAAAAGAAAACCGTCAACCCAGAATTGTATATCCAAAAGACCTACTCTAAAAGAACAGCTAAAAGAAGTTTTCTAAATATGGGAAATGACAAAAGAAGAAATCGGAACATCAAGAAGGAAGAAAGGCATACAAACAGTACAAATATGAGTAAATACAGTAGACCTTCCCTACTCTCTTGAGTTTTATGAATGATGTGTGACACTGAAGCAAAAATTATAACTGTCTAATATGATTCTCAATATATAGAGAGAAAATGTTTAAGACTATTATAAGGAGCCCAGCTCGCCCAAGTCTTGTCCTCTCCTCTTCAGACATCACGTCCTTCACTACTCATTCCACTTTCTCCAGCAATTACCGGTCCCTGGGCTCAGTCCAGGTGCCCACCTACAGCGTCCAGCCTGCCAGCAGCGCCACCAGCATCTATGCAGGCACAGGGGGCTCGGGCTCCCAGATCTCTGTGTCCCACTCCACCAGTTTCCAGGGCGGCTGGGGGTCCAGAAGCCTGGCCACAGGGATGGCCGGGGGTGTAGTAGGAATAGGGGGCATCCAGACTGAGAAGGAGACCATGCAAGAACTGAATGACTGCCTGGCCTCCTACCTGGACAGAGTGAGGAACCTAGAGACCAATAATTGGAGGCTGGAGAGCAAAATCCTGGAACACCTGGAGAAGAAGGGGCCCCAGGTCAGAGACTGGGTGCATTACTTCAAGACCATTGAGGAGGGTGGCGCCTGTGGCTCAAAGGAGTAGGGCACCGGCCCCATATGCCCGAGGTGGCGGGTTCAAACCCAGCCCCGGCCAAAACTGAAAAAAAAAAAAAAAAAAAAGACCATTGAGGACCTGAGGGCTCAGATCTTGCAAATTCTGTGGACATTGCCCTCGTTGTTCTGCAGATTGACAAATGCCCATCTTGCTGCTGATGGCTTTAGAGTTAAGTATGAGACAGAACTGGCCATGCGCCAATCTGTGGAGAGGGACATCCATGGGCTCTGCAAGGTCATTGATGACACCAATATCACTCAACTGCAGCTGGAGTCAGAGATCGAGGCTCTCGAGGAGGAGCTGCTCTTCATGAAGAAGAACCACGAGGAGGAAGTAAAAGTCCTACAAGCCCAGATTGCCAGCTCTGGGTTGACGGTGGAGGTAGATGCTCCCAAATTCCAGGACCTGAGCAAGATCATGGCAGACATGAGGGCCCAGTATGACAAGCTGGCTCAGAAGAACCAAGAAGAGTTGGCCAAGACCTGGTCCCAGCAGATTGAGGAGAGCACCTCAGTGGTCACCTCACAGTTTGCTGAGGTTGGAGCTGCTAAGACAATGCTCACAGAGCTGACACGTACAGTCCAGTCCTTGGAAATCGAACTGGACTCCATGAGAAATCAGAAGTCTAGGTTGGAGGACAGCCTGAGGGAGGTGGAGACCTGCTACGCCATGCAGATGGAGCAACTCAATGGGATCCTGCTGCATTTGGAGTCAGAGCTGGCACAGACCCGGGCAGAGGGGCAGCGCCAGGCCCAGGAGTATGAGGCACTGCTGAACATCAAGGTCAAGCTAGAGGCTGAGATTGCCACCTACCGCCACCTGCTGGAAGATGGGGAGGACTTCAACCTTGGTGATGCCCTAGACAGCAGCAACTCCATGCAAACCATCCAAAAGACCACCACCTGCAGGATAGGGGACGGCAAAGTGATGTCTGAGACCAACGACACCAAAGTTCTAAGACACTGAGGCAATAGAGCAGTGTACCCTTATACCAATAAAGAGTCCAGAGGTCACTGGACATCAGTGTGAAAAAAAAAAAAAGACTATAATAAGGAGGGGAAAGGGAAGGGACGTAAAGGACACTTTGTTGAACTTGTATAATGTTGATACCAATAGGCTGTGATGAGTTTTATATATGTTCATACAATATATGCATATATGTGTGTGGTTATATATATGTATGTGCGTGTGTATTATATATATATATAATGAAATACCTAGAGCAATGATTAAAATAAGCTATACAAAGATACACACTCAAACACTAAAGGAAGTCTTTTCAACAAATGGTGTTAGGAAAACTGGATAGCCACATGCAAAAGAATGAAATTGAACTCTTTCCTGATGCCATACACAAAAATTAACTCAAAATGGAACAAAGACCTAAAATGCAATAGGTAAAATTATAAAACACTTCAAAGAAAACATAGAGATAAGTCTTCATGACTGGATTTGGCAATGGATCCTTAGATAAAACACCAAAACTAGCAATAAAAGAAAAAGTAGGTACATTGGGCTTCATCAAAATTTAAAACTTTATGTTTCATAGGATACTATCAAGAAAGTGGAAAAAAAACAAAATGAGAAAATATTTATAATATTTTGCTTTATAATATGCTTTATAAATAAGGGTTTTATTATTTTAAAAAAAAGATCCTTATGCTCAGTAAAAGATAAATAGCCCAATTCAAATATTGCCAAAGAATATAAAAAAAATTTCTCCAAATTAGATATATAAATGTCCAAAAATCATATGAAAAGATGCTCAACGTAGTTAGTCACTAGGGAAATACAAATTAAAGCCACAATGAAATACTAATTTCATACTTAGTAGGAGGCCATGATTTTTTTAAAAACATTACTTATACATTGCTGGTGGAGATGTAAAATGATACAACCACTGCGGAAAAGAGTTTGATGGTTTCTCAATAAGTCAATCTTAGAATGACCATATGACTCAGCAATTCCACTCCCAAAGAACTGAGAATTTGTTCAAATAAAAACAGATACACAATATTCATAGTGGCGCTATTCATAATCTCCAAAAGGTGGAAACAAGCCAAATGACCATCAACTTATGAAAAACTAAACATTCACTTTGGTGTATGCATGCAACAGAATATGACCACACACCTACTAGAAAACCTAACGTAAAAAATAGTGACACCATCAAATGCTGGTGAGGATATAAAGAAAGCGGATTTCTCATACATTGCTGGTGGGAATGGGAAAATGCTTTAGCCAACTATGGAAAATAGTTGACAATGTCTTAAATAGGGACAAAACTTACCAGACTCTAAAAATATTTCAATATTCTTGAACTGAAAGTTTCTAATGGAAAATGAGATTGAAGATGATGTTAGAAATCTGGGAGTGCTGAGCAGAAATTTCCGAACGACTGTCTCTCTCCCAGGTAAGTGAGCAGAAATGCAGGCGAGCAGCACTGGAAATTTACTCCAAGGAGAAAGAAGCAGCTGGCTCCTCGCCCTGACTTGAGCTGGCTGTCTGTACCTAAATACTGAAAGAGCTGGACTCATTAGGGGAAAAGCAGGAAGCAATCTGATTTTACCCCTACCCCTCTCTTCAGAACCACTGTTGGGCCTCCCTCCCCACCTCCCTGCCATGTCCCCAGAAGATATGCAGAGTTTTCGCTCAAGCTCAGCTTTGCACCTCCTTCCAAGACTCCTTTCCTTACTCAGGCCCTTTCTTGCCTTTTCCCTGGCACCCATTTCTCTAGGATTCCCTTTTACACCCTACTGTAAAGGTCCATACCTCAGCCTCTCACTAACAGGCGTGACCAGGCACAGACCACCCACCCCCAGCCCACCCCAGCTGACCCCGTCCTCAGGCAGCACCTCAGGTAGCTGTAGCCTGGCCACATTCCCAGCATGCACTGGGCTCAAAGGAACTGCCAGAACCTTTGCCTTGCTGCTTCTGTAGGTGGAGGCCACTGCCTCTGAGTCCACACTCTTGGCTCTGCCCCCCTGGACTGCTCTAGCCAGCCGCATCCCTCAGTGTTTTCCAGAGCACAAAGAGGCTGCCGTGGTCCTGGGCCCCATCCACTCCCCACAATGAGCACCTGTCCTACTGTAGCCCTCCAGGGTCTGTAGCTCAGCAAACATGTGGCACAGTATGGGGCAGCTTGAGGGCAATTAAAGAAATGCCAGAATCCCATTGGATGCCCCCCTACTCTCCACAGCCATTGTCTTCAAGGTTGTCCCCTTTCCTGGTCTGCCATGACCAGGAAAATTTATCAACCCAAACTACTCTCTTCAAAGAAATCCTCATCTTTAGTGATCTTAAGGTTTTTCCAGTGTGAACTGGGGTGACAGTGAACTAAGGATCATAAACCCCCTTGGTCCCTGGGCTTTTAATGCATCCCTAAGCCCTAGGCGTACACAGCATGGACAGAGCTATCAAACCAAGCCACTAATCCCCTTAAAAATTTTCTAAAGGCTTCTCGGGTACCTGTGCATAAAGTCCAAAATGCCTGATACAGCGTACTGCACTACTTCCCACCTTATTTTGTGCCACATTCCTCTGTGATAGCCTCTCACCATTCCTTGACCAGACCACCTCTGGACCTTTGCACATGATATTTCCTGGGGTTGACACCCAATCCCATGATTAGGTTGATCCTGCATATCCACCAGTTCTCCACTCAAGCATGACCTTTTCAGGGCACCCAGCAAATGGGACTGGCCCTCCATACTCTACCATAGCACTGTCACAGGTCTTGAACATAACTTATAGGCAGTCATTGACATAGGGGCATGACTGCCTTCATTCATGTTCTAGTTCTGCTAATTACCAGCTTTGAGTCAATCATGGAAGCTCTCTGTACTTCCTTGTCTGCAAAATAAGTACAAAAACAGGCCTGTTGTGAGGACTGGGATGTTATGTGTTATAGTATGCAGAGTGCTTAGAAGTATTTGGCCCAGGGTAAAAAGTAGTGTCTATTTAAGTAACCAAATCAATAAAAACATGTATATGACACTAAAGGTAGGATATACAGTAAAAAAAAAAAAAAGAAAGAAAGAAAGAAAAGAAAAAAGTAAAAAGGCTGGGAAATATTTTTCAGTCTCACCATATTTGTGTCCCTAGGTGAAGACTCCTAATTGGTGACCAAAGAATGTAAGGCCAGTTTTATACTGGAGGGATCTGTCAATCTGATCAGTTGAGAGGTTGAACTGCCCTTTTGTTAGCCTCTAAGTATGAGGTAGGCATAATTTAGAAGGGCTAGGATCTTAGTAAACGACCTCCACACTTTGGACTGGGACTCTTGACAATCTACCTTCTAGAAATAAAGAGTAAATCAGAAAGAAGCTGCTGTAGAATAGACTTCAGTTTGGCTTTGCCACATCAAGCCTGGACTTAGGCTAAGAGGTCCCCAAATCCTTTCTGAAGGAAGATTATGCTAAGATAGGCTCAAACTAGTTCAAGAAATCCTTTTAAAATAAAATATCCAGGCCTGGCACTGTGGCTCATGACTGTAATCCTACCACTCTGAGAGGTCGAGGCAGGCAGAATGCTTGAGCTCAGGAGTTCAAGACCAGCCTGAGCAAGAATGAGACCCCATCTCTACTAAAAATAGAAAAACTAGGCAGGCATAGTGGCACATGCCTACACTCCCAGCTACTCGGGAAGCTATCCTAACCCTAACCCCTAACCCAAGAGGATTGCTCAAGCCCAAGAGTTTGAGGTTGTGGCAAGCTATGATGCCACAGCACTCTAACCAGGGTGATAGAGTGAGACTCTGTCTCAAAAATAAGTGCATGAATTAATTAATTAATTAATGGATAAATAGTCCAGAAATAGAAATCAAAAATATAAGAAGGTAAGATGAAATGAATTAGAAACAACAATCTATAGAAATTGACCCATAGCCATAGAATTCTAGATGTTGGAATTCTCAGAAAGACTGCGGAATAGTTCATTTTATTAACTTCAAAATGCCATTGATTATAAGAGACAGCATTATTTTATGTTATACTAAAAAAAAATTATAAGCTGCTAACTAGCCTCTCCTTGATTTGAAATTTATTTTATCCATGTCAAGAGATTCAGCAATTTCTCCTGCCTTCGGTTTCACTGCTTGGTGAATAATGGGCAATCTTTTGCACGGTTTCAGTATCAAAATGTAATACAAGTCTTCTAGCCAAGAAAGAGGCTTTTACCGTCCCTTCTAAAATAATTAAAACATGACACAAAATATATGAAATAACAGTAGTCAAGATATTAGACACCAGACAACCAAGAACAGCAATTGAGGAACAAGAAACAAACAAAGGGAGCCCTTATGATCATCCAGCCACACAACTCAGGGCAGAGACCCTGGAGGCAGCCCTGAGTTACAGAGACGAGCCTGGGAGGAAGCCATGGCAGCTCGAGTTTGGAAAGGACTGGAAAGGGGAAAGATTTACAGAGAGAACTCCGGGGTTCTGCAGAGGGTGCCCTTTGGGTTTGCAGTCTAGTGCTTATGAGCACATGCATGTGGGAAAGGACCCAAGGCCAAGGAAAGAACCACCTTGAAAGATTGCAGGGAAATGCTCAAAAAGCCCACACAGGGCTCAAAATAAGGTTTATTTCTAATAGCAAAAGTGCAAAACCTCTAACATGCTTCAGTTAGATTTGTAAAAAGGCTTTTGCCTCAGTAATGGGAAAAAATTAACCCTGGGTTAAGTGCAGCTCTGGCATTGCCTAACAAAATATAAAGGCAAAATCTGAAAGGGTCAAGCCATTTTCAATAACTTAACTGCATCCCAGAGCAAAGCTCAAGAATATTTATATGACCATGAAAATATGCAGCACCCCAAAATGTAAAATGCACCAGGCACACCTCCACATCCTCTCGTCCAGACTATAGCAGTAGCCTCCTATTGGCCCCTCCCCTGTGCGACCCTTGCCTCCAACAGTCAGGATAGGCTAGGCTAGGCTGAAGTAACAAATAACACAAAAGCCCAGTCACTTGCCCAACAAAGGTTTTGCTCACACTCCCGTTCAGCACAGGTCTGAGGAGGAGCTCTGCTCTTCATCGTCCCTCCAGGACCCACACTGACAAAGCAGCCCCCATTGGCAGCACTGCCGGGCACAGAATAGATGCAGAGTTGCCCACGGCCCTCCAGCCTGGAGGTCAAACACTTTGCTTCTGTTCACATTTCCACGGCCAAGCAAGTCACAGAACCAACTCAGTTCTAGGAGGTGGAAGACTATATAATCCAAGCACGTGGAGAGCTGGGATACAACCTCGTCTGAGCAGAAAGAGTGAGCCTTCCAACACCAAAGCAGATTGTGCTGTTCCCCTCTATCTGTCTCCAGAGTCAAAGCCAGGGCTCTCTCAAGTCCCTGCCAGGCTCCATGTCACCCGATGCCCCATGTCCCATGTCTCCTGCTTCTCTTCTCACCCCACTTCACCAGCACTGACTCCTGCCTCTTCCTCAATCCTTCCAGCCACACCCCCCACCTTTAGGCCTTCTGGAAGGCTCTTCCCCAGCACCTGCACAGCTAACCCTCCTCATTTTCTTTACTCAAGTGTCAGCTTCCCGATGAGGCTCTCTTGTTCTGCTCTATTTACAATTGCCTCCCACTCCCACCCCTGCCTCCCAGTCCCAATTATCTCACACTACTTTTATTTTATGCATAGCAATTTTCTCTTTCTAATAGGCTATACAATTTCCTGATTTATTATATCTATTCCTTGGAATAGATGTATTCTATATATATCTATACCTTTCTTCCCTCTTAGAATGTGCCCCGAGAAAATGAATCTTCGCCTGTTTAGCTCACTGATGTATCCCAAGCACCTGGTGCACACCGGGTGCTCCAGAAAGACTTACTGAGCTAGTTTATGTATTAACCTGGCTCCTGGCACCTTTGCATCATGCTCTGATATGCTTTATTGAAGCAGGCAGGGCTGAACCTCATTCTTCACTCCACTTTAAGAATTTTCATATCAAAAGAATAACCTCATGGGGTAACCAAGCAGTTCAATTCCCCAGGGAGTGTGGGGTATGGAAGGCACTGGGGAACAATAATTAAACAGTAATTGTGGATCCTTGGCAGAGGGGATGCCTTGGAGGCCATAGTAGGCTGCCACATTCTGGTTGAATAAGAAAATACACGCAACACTCCAAGACTCCCACCTTTCAAAATGCAGTTAGTCTTTCTGCATTTGTCTCCAGGCTTCTCTGAACAAAATAGGAGTCACCAGGCGTGGACCTGTCAACAGCCACTGGAGTATGCACCCATTGATTTGAAATATAACCCAGAGCTTTGTTTTTGTTTTGTTTTTAGACAGAGTCTGGCTCTGTCACCCAGGTTAGAATGCAATGGCATTATTATATCTCACTGTAATCTTGAGCTCCTGAGCTCAAGTGATCCTCTTGCCTCAGCCTCCTGAGTAGCCAGGACTCAGGACTACAGGCACATGACACCATACCCGGCTAACTTTTTTTGTTTTTTGTAGAGTCAGGGGTCTCACTATGTTACCCAAGTTGGTCTTAAACTTCTGGGCTCAAGCGATCCTCTCACTCCGCCTCCCAAAGAGCCAGTATTACAGGCATGAGCCACTGCGCCTACCCCAACCCAAAGTTTTTTGTGATCAATGTGATCTTTCTCACACATACATGTATCCATTCATTCATCAATCCATTCATTCAGCAAACATTTGCTGAGGAGTTTACCAAAGGCCAGACATTGTCGAGTAGAAATGTCCCCACTCTTCTGTGGAAAAGACAGTCATTTATTTATTCAACAACTATTTATTAAAAGCCTACAGGCACTGTGCTGGCCTTGGACAGCAATAACTAATGGGACAGACTGGACTGCCCTCAAAGAGCTGATGTTCCAGTTGAGAGACAAACAAGAAAAGGATGACAACTGGGAAGGGAATACATGGGGACCTGGGGGAGCTACTCTGGAAAAGGCCCCAGAAAAGATGACATTTTTTTTATTTTTTATTTTTTGGATAGAGTCCCTCTCTGTTGCCAGGGCTAGAGTGCAATGGCATCTAGTTCACAGCAACCTCAAACTGCTGCGGTCAAGAAATCCTCCTGCCTCAGCCTCCAAGTAGCTGGGACCACAGTCACTGCCACCACGCCTGGCTCAATTTTCTATTTTTAGTAGAGACAGAGTCTCACTCTTGCTTAGACTGGTCTTGAACTCCTGACCTCAAATCATCCTTCCACCTCCACCTCCCAGAGTGCTAAGATTACAGGTGTAAGACATTTAAATGAAAGGCTGAAGGATGGAGAGTTGCAGGAAAAGCATTCCAGGAGGAAGGAATTGCAAAATGCGGAGCATTTTAAGAATTGGGGAAATGTCAGAGCGCTAAAGGAGAGTGTGCCGGGGAGGAGGATGATGGGGGGTCTACAGGTCATGAGAGACCAGAGCCTGCTGGGCCCAGCAAGCGGTGTTGAGGACTTTGTCTTTATTCTAAGTGGAAAGGGAAGTCACTGGAGCTTTCTATGCAAAACATGGGCCAGGCAGCAAGATGGATCTCAGTTCAAGTCCCAGTCTCACAACTTTCCTGTTCTACGACCCCGAGCAACTTCTCTGAGCTTCTTTTTGCTCACTGGAATGATAAAAATGTTTCTACACTGCAGATCTGTTGGGGCATAGTAGATAGAGAAATGGATATGAAATATGTGATTTTATAGATAATGCCTGGTGCAGTGCTCAGAAAAGTTACATTACAATACACACACATCCCTTGACAAAATGGGAGAAAGACATACACAGTTTATAAACGCCAAGTAGGTACTGAAGGAATCGGGCCACCCAGGCCTTGAATGCCAGCCTAACATTCATGGACATCTGAGCATGGCAGGGGCCAGTGAGGGTCTCTCGGCAGGAGAGGATCAATAGAAGCTTGCCTTTGAGAAGATAAGTTTGGCAGCCAGGAAAGAGGGAAAAGATGAAAGGAAAGAAGCTAAGGTTTCTTTCTTCCTTTCCCCTAGAAGTTACATCACTCAACCTAAGGCTCGTATGGAATTTTGCTGTAAGACCTGTTTTCTTCCAGCCCATGGTCTGTTTCGCAGGACTAACTGTGCCAGGCCACTACACATTTGCAGGCTGGGTCTTTTAGTTATGACCATCCTGCAATACCAGGCAATCAGACAGAAGTCTCAGAGGGAAAGAATCAAGTCCCCTGCCTTTGTCCTGGAAAGCAGTCTGACTTCTTCCCAGAGGCAGTTGATAGAGAAAGGTGGAAAGGGAAGTATCCAATGTACTCAATACTAATATGAAACCAGTAGATAAGCAAATACATGCCCACACAAGAAAAAAACAAAATTAAACTCAGGTTGGGGGGGTAGGAGAGGGAAAGGGAGGGGGAGGAAGATTTGTGAGCTTTCCCCTAATAGGTACAATGTAAGGGTATATGGCACACCTTCCAGGTGAGGAAGGAACACAACTACAACTTGGACTCTACCTAACAAATGTAAACAATGTAACCTAATTGCCTGTACCCTCATATTAATCTAAAATTAAAAGAAGAAATAAAGAAAAAATTCTGCCCCAGAATTGTAGCTGGGACAAGGCACAAAGGCAGCCAGGAGAGAAAGCAATTATGCATCTAGGAGGCAAGGCTTCGTGGAGGAAGTGACATACAAGCTGGGCTTTGAAGACTGAATATGAGTTCACCAGTAGAAAAGGTAAGGAAATGAATAGCTTATGCCAAGTCACACAGGGAGGGAAAAGCAGAATATATTTTCTTGCGGACATGACAAGTCATTTCTATTTGGAGGACATGCAGAAAGGAAGGTGACTGATGAGAGATGAATCCAGACATGCAACCAGGGACAAAAACAAGGGGACGATGAAGGAAAACTGAATGTAGTTCAGGGTGACATTAGGATTAAAATTGGGTTTGGGATTTGGATGGAGGTTAAAGGCTTAGCAGTATCAGTTTGGCTAGCAGCAAAATAAGAAAAACGCATGGGCTTTACATGCATTGTCTCATTTAGTCCTCAGAACAAGCCTACAGGCCAGTGGCTATTCTTATTCTCACCTTAAAGACGAGGAGACTGAGGCACAGAGAGGTCATAACTTGCCCAAGGTCACGTACCAAGTGGCTGAGCATGTGTTGGATACAGATCGATAGTTGGGCACAAAGTTTGGAGTCAGATTGGCTTCGAATGCCTACGCTAATCCTGCTTTGCAGTCTCAGGTCCTTTCACTTCACCTATAATCAATGTATCTAACTCACAGAGCTATCATAATGATTAAGTACGATGTTGGTACAGCACCACAACCCAGTACCAGCTCCAGTAGCAAACCTCGATAAATATTATTAGGGTGAAACTGGCTTTGAGGCCACATTAAATACAGGATTAGAGTTTGAAATGGGTTTTCTCTTCCAAATTCAATGAACCTAAATTTGCAGAAGTGTTTTATGTTTGTGACAAAGAACTAGTCTAGTCCCAATGAATTACAGTGACCATTTGGATTGAGATTTTTATTAGCAAATGATCTTCAGTTCTTCCAAGCAGAGGCTAAATGGATCTTTCCAGTCTGAAAAGCCAACCCAAACTACATCACTAGCCCACAATTCAGTTGTCCTCCAGAACTATGCTAGCCCCAGAAGAGCCCATGGTCCTTGGCAGATATAGAAAAGCAAAAGGAAAATACAAAAAGCCCAATTTAAAATGGACCAAGGATTTGAAAACTTAAACAAAGATACACAAATGGCTAACAGGCACATGAAGAGATGCTCGACATCACACTGACCATTAGAGAAATGAAAACCAAAACCACAGTAAGATAATACTTCACTCATATTCATTAGAATGGCTATTGTCAAAAACAAATGGACAAATAAACAAAAAATGATAAATGTTGGTAAGGATGTAGAGAAACTGGAACTTTGTGACCTATTTATGGGAGTATAAAATAACGCAGTACAGGGATTCCTCAAAAAAATTAACATAGAATTACCATATGATTGAGCAATTCCACTTCTTAGAATATACCCCAAAGAATTGAGAGCAAGGACTCAAACAGAGATTTTTTTTTTTTTTTCAGTTTTTGGCCAGAGGGAATGGGGGGGGCTAGGTTTGAACCTGCCACCTCTGGCACATGGGGCCAGCGCCCTACCCCTTTGAGCCACAGGTGCCGCCCTCAAACAGAGATTTTTATTAACATATGCTCGGATAAATAAAATGTGCTATATACATACTTTTATGGCATATAATTCAGCCATAAAAAGGAAGGAAATTCTGCTACATGCTACAACATGGATGGACCTCAAAGACGTTATGCTAACTAAGCCAGACACAAAGGGATAAATATTGGATAATTCCATTTCTATGAGGCACCTAGAGTAGTCAAACTCAGGGAGGCAGGAAGTAGAATGGTAGCTCCCAGGGGTTTGGGAGGGAGTTAACATTTAATGGAGACAGAGGTCCAGTTTAGAAAGATAAAAAAGTTCTGGAAACAGATGGTGGTAATGGTTGCACAACAATGTGAGGATACCTAATGCCACTGAACTGCACACTTAAATATGGGTGAAATGGTCAATTTTATGTTATACATATTTTACTACAATTGAAAAAAAGAAAGAAAGAGGAAGGGCGTGGAAAGATGCAGAGATAGCATCTTCTGCTGTGGGTAGGTGGGGCGGCAACTTCTTTCTTCCCCAGGCCACTACAGAAGAGGTGGACACACCCATCTGAAGACCTGGCTCTGACTCTCGGGGTGTGCCTATGGCCAGGTCTTTGCCTCACTGGGAAAACTGAGGAAGCTGGCTGATTCACACTTCCTCCAGCTCCTGCACTCCCTAGTTCTGCCTTATTAGGAAGGCTTGGCTCATGAAAGAGGATGAGGTAAAAGGGACCTGAAAGGGATGAGAAAAGTCGGACCACCACTATTCTGGACATTTTCAGTAAACCCTTAGTGTTACTGGACGAAGTAACAGGTCTGGCCCCCTATCACTGTCAGCCAACATGCAGAGATGGGGATAGGTCCATCAAACTTTATCGGAAAGCCGGTGACTCTGGGGAACAGTCAAAGCAAAGACCACATTAACCCTTATTTTAAATAATAATCAGCATAACTCAGTGACCTATTACTAATACCAATTCGAAAGTTAATCTCCTAAATCAATCCACCTAAACTACTCAAGATGGGCATTTTTAGGATGGGAGCTGACTTTACAATACAATGAGCATCCAAACCAGTTGTGTCTGTTGGCCCCAGCCTGACTGACTCCATCTTATTCTCACTACACATGCTTTCATTAGGACCCTTTGACTTGGCAACTGTACTTCAGAAGAATGTTCCTTACAGGAACTATAGGAGAGTCCTGGCACCAACAGATGCCACCCTCAAACTGGGTCAATGAGAACGGTTTAAGAAAGGGTCAATTTACAAAGGTGGGGGCAGGGCTAAGGGAACTCAAAGGCTGGTGCAGTACCCAGGACTTGTAACAGCAAGACTGTTACCATCACGAGCAGAAAACTGCTCGTGGAAACCCTGAGAGAGACAGACCATTTGGGGAAGATCACTTTTGCTAAGGACAACCCTGCAGGAAGGAGCTCAGGCATTAGATAACCAGACCTCCTTTTTCTGCTCTCGGTCTCCAGCCAGGGCCTCCCATCCCAGGCCAGTGGGGGGCTGGAGGACAGGCAGTCTGTTAGTGAAATCCATACAGGCCAGCCCTGGGGTCAGGGCAGGATGGTGAAAGTCTGGCCAGGAAGTCTTAGGAGCAAATGGAGGGGAGGATCCTAAGTAAGTCAGCACCAAACTATCCACGTGGCTTGGCCAGAGTGGCTGAGAACCCATATTGCCCTGGATAACCTGTCTTCCCCTGGGCGACCCTACCCTCTCTCAAGGCTGATCTTGGACCTGGGGTGGGAAGGAGGCCTGGGCTCTCTCAGGCCTGGAGCGGAGCCCTGTGGTTTGTTGGAAACAGCCCCCGCTTACTGGTTGTGAGAACAGTGGCCAGGGGTCTCAACCTCCTATCGGTACACTACATGGTTATCCATCCATTCATTCACTCATTCATCCGCCAGCTCCTGATAGTGATGCACTCTCCGAGGCACCAGATGGGGAAGGGTGGACCAGTCTCAGCCAACGTAGCTTCCAGGTGTGACACCTGTATGTCCATAGCCGGGAGACATAGATTCTGTCCACCAGCTCTATGACTCTGGAGGCTGCCCTCAATCTCATCCTCTGTAAAATGGGCTCGACCACTTCTCCTACAGTTGTCCTGAGGATTGAAAGAGTAACTTCCTAAAAAGCAAAGGGGCACCACGCCTGGCCCGGAGTCAATGTTTCACAATTGCAAATCAAAGGCCTTGTTAACAAGTGTCGAGGTGCCCCTCACAGATGGTGTTTTGTTGCTTTCCTTGCAATTATTTTACACACCAGTGTGTTGTAGTTTTTCTCTCCATCTCTCAGACTGTGAGCCCGAGGGACTTGGTCGCTGGTCTCTTGCTCTTCCCTGAATCCCCAGGTCCTGGGGTGGGCTTACAATTGCCAATATTTATACTGTGGCTGGACACCATCAATGTCTTCACATGCACTTAATCTTGAGGACAGCCCCAGTTGGCAGGCAGTAATACAGACGAAGAAACCGAGCCCAGAGAAGTTAAGCAACTTGCCTAAGGTCGCAGAAGTGGAAAAGTGGTGGAACGGGGATTTGAACCGAGGGAAAGTCGGGCCGTCCAACCTGTCGCGGGACGGCGGCTCCCGGCGCAAGAGCGGGAACGAATCACATGTCAATCAATGAACCGACGGTGGAAGCCAGCGCGTCTCCTTTCCTCCAACCCCGCCACCCCGCGCAGAGGCTAGGTCCCCGGACAAAGGCCCGGCAGGGACCTAGCGTGGCCGGCCGGGGGGAGAGGGGGGTGGGAGGGAGGCGGGAGCCGGGCCGGGCCCTTTAAGGGGGCCGGGCCGGGGGCGGGCGGCGGCGCGGGGGGCGGGCCGGGGGCGGGCGGCGGCGGCGGCAGCGGGCTCCGCAGGAGTGCGCGCCGAACGAAGGGCGGCGGCGGCTGCGGCTCCGGCTCGTGCTCGGCCCGGGCTGAGATCGCACTCGGCCCCCTGCCCTCGGCTCCCGGCCCGCGGCGGCGCGCCCCCCGCGCTCCCAACACCTAGCGCTCCCGGCACCCGCGCTCGGCCCCGCGGCGGGCGGAGGAGCTGCCATGCCGCCGCGGCGCAGCATCGTGGAGGTGAAAGTGCTGGACGTGCAGAAGCGGCGGGTGCCCAACAAGCATTATGTGAGTGCGGCGCGGCCCCCACGCCCCCACGAGTCTGAGCCTCGCCAAGGGCGATCGCGAGCCCCCGGTTCAGCAAACTTCTGCCTCCTGGGCTTCCCTTCCCCTCCTCCTCGGCCCTGCTGCTGCGCTGCCCGGGTCTCCCGGCTCCTCCCCCTTCCCCTCCCCCTCCCCTCTTCGCCCGGTTCTCCTCCTCAGTCCCTTCCTCCCTTGCTCCCGACTCGCCCCCTCTAGCCTTTCTGCTGCTCCTCTTCCCTGTCTCCCTGTTGTCCCCCCTCTCCCCGCTAGCGTTCTACCCATCCGTAGAAAAGTCTGGCCGTAGCCGATGTATGGGACAGAGACAGGCAGAGGAAGGGAGAAGCGCCTGTTCTCTGGCTGCCCGCTTAGCCTCTTGGCGTCGAGAATCACTCAGCCACAGGTAGCCCCTCTAGGGATCGCCAAGTTTGGCTCCGTTCTTTTGCAGGAGCACAGCCTGAGGGATGGAGGAGACCTCTGGAAAAGGATCATTTGTGTGGCTGCACCTTTAAAGGGTTAAAATGCAGCCCCTGCCCTCTCTCTCCTGTAACTTCTATTTTAAAATGTAGGAAAGTTTTCTCCTGCTGTCTCCCTCTGTAAAACGGGAATCTTGTTTGGAGCTGGCAAGGACTTGAGGAAATGGGGACAGTAATGTCATTTTGCAGATGGCAAGGCTGAGGCTCAAAGAGGCTTCAGGCTCTAGAACACAGAGCTGGATTAGGGCTTTCCCTGCCTCTTAAAGGTGTGCCTGGGGCAGACCGTGACCTGCCAGGGGAAAGTGGCAACCGCAGCAGCCTAGGGGCAATGTCTGCAGATTCCGGTGGCCCCAAGACCACCTCACAGGTTAGGAAGGAAGGATAGAGGATGTGGCACGAGGGACCTAGTGGGGGCCTTGGGGAGAGAAGGGGGATATAGTGTCTCTGGTGGTGAGAAGCGCTAGGCAGTGGTGGAGCCTAGCTAGGGAGAAGTTAACCAGGAACGGAAAGAGTAAGAGGGAGGGAAAAAAATCCTAACAAAGAAGTGTAGAACAATGAATAGAAAAGGGCGTTGGCTGGCTAAATTAAGCTCCTTGGCCTCCCTAGAAGTCCTTTTTGGATCTCTTTTTTTTAAGAGACTCATTCTTACAAAGCAGATCTACATGGCTTCCATGTAGAAGAGCCTATAAAATTCTGAAAGGAGATAGCCGGGAATCCACTGTGCACTCTCTACAAGAAAGGGTGTGCTGTATGAGTCTGTATTATTATTGGCTGGGCAGCCAGTTATTCAGCCCTTAGCCAGGCGGTGGGAAGCTATTTCCTGGACCTGTGGCATCTTTAAATAGAGTGAAGTTTCCCTTGATTCCAGAGCTGAGCTAAATTGTCTTCTTTTTTTATTTTTCGTTAACTGTTTCAAATGCTGCCAAGTCTTAGTTTCTTGTTTGAGCCTGTTGAGTGTGTAAATGAGTTGCCTCTTTGGTATGAAGACAGTTTTCACCAACATGGCAACAGAAGGAATTCTGAAATTCTCCCTGCCGCCTCCCACCAGAGCTGTGAGCTGGCAAAACCAGAATAGATAAAACCACAAGGATTGGACATTGTCGTCCGCTCACTTCTCCTGCCCTCTCCTATCCCACTCATATCAGGTAGAATTTCTTGAGATCATTTGAAAGATGAGGAACTAAGGCTCAGAAAGGTGAGGTCCCATACTCCAAGGTCATAGTCAGGAGTAGAGCAGGGATGTAAATCCAATCTGTTGGACCTCAAAAAGTGATGTTTTGTAGTTTCTCAGAGCAGAGTCCTCCCAAACACTGGGAAATCTGCCATATCATTTGTGATAACCTGAAGCTGTTCATTCTCTGCTCAGTCAGATCCCTCCTTGCCAGTTTTTTAAAGATTTTACCACTTTCGGGCCATCCTTCTATGCTTTTGAACACTTTTCAGGCCCCCCACCCCGAGATAAGTCTCTATGTTAAAAGAAGTAGGGTTCATATCTTGTAGATGTATGGCCTCTCTGAGCCTCAGTTTCCTCGTCTGTGTAATGGGTGTGATGGTGTCCACTTCCTTAGGAGAGAAACCAGGTGACTGGCAGGGTTGGAGTTCCATAACTGTTAGCTCCCTGCCTGCCTGAGGTATCATGTCACTGATTAGGAACATGCTATAGTCACATGGGCGTAAGGGGACTTCACAAATAATTTGTTTTTTCTGCATGTGGTTTATAGTCACTCATGTGATTCATGGGGCCCTCTCTCTTCTCGTCTGCTTTTGGGGAGAGAAAATGGGTTGAACTGAAGTCCAAGTCATCCACAGGAACAGAGAAAATTATTGCTGCTGTGACAGCAGGGGTCTGAGCCCAGCAGAGGCAGGCTGCAGGCAACCACCACTCCTTTTCTCAAGCCCCACCAGCCCCACACACACTCTGGAAAGAATTGGCATGGAGGCAACCATTGGCAGGCCTGGACTTGATTCCCATTTGGTGTCCCCATTCTGAAGCACCCTGGAGAGATTGCATCAGCAGGGGAGTTAGAAAGTCCTGGGCTCTGCCACTTCCTGCTGTGTGACCTTGGACTTGTTGGTTTATCTCTTTGAGCTCCAGCTTCCGTGATCTGCAAATTGTAAATCCTACTACATCCTTGCAGGGCAGAGTGTCTCAACCTCAACACCTAACATTTTGGGCTGGATCATTCTTTAATATGGAAGGCCAGCACTGTGCATTGTAGCAGGTTTAGCAGTATCCCTGGCTTCTACCCACTAGATCCAGTAGCATCTCCTTTCCCAATTGGGACAGCCCAAAATGTCCCCAGGCATTTATTGCTACAAGTCTCCCAGCAGGGAAGGGGCAACATCATACACTCTGTACCCCAGCCACTGCTCTACAGAATATATAAGTCAGTTTTGGAGAGTCCCAGTCTTCACACCCTTTATTTTATTTATGTATTTATTTATTTGTTTTTGAGACAGAGTCTCACTATGTCACCCTCAGTAGATTGCTGTGGTGTCACAGCTCACAGCAACCTCTAACTCTTGGGCTTAAGCAATTCTCTTGCCTCAGCCTCCCAAGTAGCTGGGACTACAGGCGCTGACCCCAATGCCTGGCTCTTTTTTGTTGTAGTTGGCATTGTTGTTTAGCTGGCCCAGGCTGGATTCAAACCTGCCAGCCCTGGTGTATATGGCCAGCACCGTAACCACTGTGCTACGGGCACTGAGCCCCCACACCCTTCAATTCTCCACCATCCTTTCCCCCATTTGCAGCCACTCGGCCACCAGCCGCTCATCACTCACTTGCCTACGAGGGAACAGGTAATAGGTGCAACAGATGTCATTGGAAAACTGCACCTGAACTTTGAGCTATCCCACCTGAAATTGCACTTCTCCATGACCAGGATGGATCCTCTCCAGCCCCAGCCCCAGCTTCACTCACCTGTGGGTAGAGATGTCATCAGTGAGCCCAGGGGCAGAACCGCAGGCCAGCTCTAGAGAATGTAGAGGCAGAGCTCCCAGAGCCTCTGAGATCCCAATAGTTAGGTTGGTGATTATGATATGTTGTCTGGAGTGGTCTTCCTGGAGCCACTGTCCTCTGTCAGAGGGGGGAGATGAAGACTTTTGGGGCTGCTGTCTTTCTCTGCCAGCACCGTTTCTGCCTTAGAGCCCAGGGGTTTGGGAATGAATGGAAAAAGGGTTTCCAAGGGAGGTTGTCTTCTGGCTTTAGAGGAGGAAGAAGAGCTCCTGGTAGGATTTGAGGGTTTTATTTGCACCACTCCATTTCCCACACTAGAGAAGAATGTACAGAAGCATTTGGTTTAGAAGAGTCTTGTTAGCGGGGGCTTGGAGATGCCTGCTCTATCCTGAGATCTTTAAATGTTAAGAAGAGAGAGACGGCAGTAGGTGCCCACAATAGCAAGAGTAAGAGTAGCCATGGTGTCCTTGGGTGCCCTGGGCCAGGCACCAGATGAAGCTCTCTAGGTGTGTTTCGTCATCACAACAGCCTTTTCAAATAGGTATTTTTTTCATTATATTAGTACACTATTTCAAATACACAAATACATAGAATAAAATAAATACGTACCTATATACTTTCCAAGTCTGTCATATCTATTTTGCCATATTCCTTTCAGATCTTTTTCATTTTTATTTTTAAGAAATAAAATTTGCGCTACACATGCAAAGCCCCCATGTACCCTCCCCAACACCACGTTCTCCCCTGCAAAAATCCTGCATTTGATGTTTATCATTCCCATGCACTTTTAAAAAATAGACTAACAGATGTAATGTTTTCATGAACAGGATTCACCCATTGTACACTGCAGCCATCACCACAATCCAGTTTGATAACATTTCCATCATCCCTAAAAAGACCCCTCACGTCCATTTGTGGTCAGTCCCTTTCCCACCCCAGCACTTGTGCCTTTTAATGTTTTTCCCTTTTTAACATTCCCCAAAATCTTGTATTGTTGTAAATGTTTTAAAACTATATAAAAACATTATACTGTTGAGATCCGTGTTGATTCATGTAGCTGTAGTTCATTTAAACTGTTGTTTAGTATCATGTTTATGAACATACCCTTATTAGTCAAGCTCCACCTGGGGACTGTTAGGATGTTCCCAGCAGTTAGCTTTTTCATAGCCCGCACAGATACCCAAGGGGGAATTGTTGGGCCTGGAGGTTTATGCATTTTGGCTTTGCATTTATCTCCCCTTTGCACTGCGTCCTCGTTAGCACTCCGTGTTGTCTCACTTTTCAGTTTTTGCCCATCTGGTAGGTACAAAATAGTATCTCATGATGATGCTCGTTCTTGTTTCCCTATTTGCTAGTGAGGTTGAGCAGCTTTTTTTTTTTTTTTTGAGACAGAGCCTCAAACCGTCACCGTGGATAGCGTGCTGTGGCATCACAGCTCACAGCAACCTCCAATTCCTGGGCTCAAGCGAGTCTCCTGCCTCCGCCTCCCAAGTAGCTGGGACTACAGGCGCCCGCCACAACACCCAGGCTTTTTTTTTTTTTTTTTGGTTGCAGCCGTCATCGTTTGGAGAGCCCGGGCTGGATTTGAACCTGTCGGCTCAGGTGTACGTGGCCTTAGCCGCCTGAGCCATAGGTGCCAAGCCGGTTGAGCAGCTTTTTACACCTTTGCCAGCTATTCGAGTTTCCTCTTCTGTGAATTGCCTGTTTTTATCATTTGCCTTTTTTTTGAAATATATTGGGTTGTTTCTATTTTATTGATTTATAGGATCACTTGTACCTTCAGGATACTAATCTTTCAGGTCATTACATTAGTGTTCCTGTTTTCCCCATAAGGAGACTAGAGGCTGAGAGAGGTGAAGGCACCTACCTGGGGTCACACAGCAAGGAGTGATGTGGAATCGTGCCATATAACTTTGCATCTGGGAGAGACAGAGCAGCCCTGTGATCCAACCACTGAGCCCAGTGACCGTGGATAGATCACTTGGCCTTCAATGTTTCTGGGCCCCAGTTTCCCCTTGTATGAGATACCTGGGCTCTTCCCTTTTCTTACCGTTCAGCCTGGATTGAGGAACTGCAGGCCACCGTCAGCCCTTAGTCATTCTGGCATAGGAAGCCCTGGGTAGATCGTGCCCCTGGAGAGAAGGGTTAGCAGGCTCTGTGCTGTCAGTCTTGAAATCTCCCTCCTTGGTTTGCCAGGCTCCAGGAGCCCACGAGTCACTGTGCTGAGCAACTGTGTTTTGAAGGGTAGATCGTGCCCTTATCAGGCATCCTGGCATTGTCGTCTTGGTCCTATTGGGGTCCCTGGTTGTGTGCCTGTGGTCTGGAGCAGACCATGAATCTACCACCCAAATTAGCTGCATTCTGTTTTCCAACCACCAGTCCCCTCCCTGTCTCCCTTTTGTGGGACACACAGGGCAGTACATGGCAGGACAGCAATCTTTGAGTGGAAAGAAATTGGGTGTTAGAGACAAGCGTATCTGGGTGCAAGTTCTGCCTGGCCTTGGACAACTCACTTCACCCGCTTTTAATTTTCTTCATGTTTGTAACATGGGTGCCGTGGTTTCTTTCTAGGACGACTGTGTGGGCTCTTGATAACGTCTGCACTCAATCTGTACTCTATCCCTGCTGCTAGGGAAAAATACCAGCCAGTAGCGTGCTTCTTACCAGCCCACCACTATCTTCATGATGGAGAGCTTGGCTTGGAACCCTCTACAAGCACCCTGAGCTGAGTGACCTCCCAGATGCACCCCTGGGGATCTGTAAACTGGGAGTGGTCATAAAACTTACCACATAGACTGAGCCTGATGCCTCATGTACAAATGACACTCAGTGAATGGTAGTGATGAAAAATACTATTAACGGTAATAGCCGCGATCTACATCTCTGTGCCACTTTCCTGCCTGCTGCCCCAGGGGCACAGAAACATTTATGGGGTGCTTGCCCCGGGCTGCTGCCGGGATAGGCCGGTGAGCAAGGTGCTGCACAGGTGGGTTCTCATCCTGTGCTATGTCTGTCACAGAAGTAGGGTCCTCCTAAGGCCCCTTGTGTAGTTTGTTTGTTTTTTTAATGGCTGTTGCTTTCTTTTGATTGAAAAAAAAAAAAAAAGCAGGTTCTCATCACAGAGGCAGGCTCTGCCCAGCAAGTGCAAGCCAAGGGCACTTTCATATTGATGTCTTTCCATGCTCCTCCATCCGGGTCCCTCTGGCCACAGTTGTAAGGAGCCAGCCCCTCACCTAACCTGATGGCGAATCCCCAAAGAATGGTGCCCCAACCCGCTTCTTTTATGGTCTATGCTGCAGGTGTCTCATAGTCAAAGGAGTGGAGCCGTCATATGTTCAAATTATTTAAATGTCACTCTAGCTCGAACTCGGAATCTGTGCCGTTCCATGCTCCGAGTGAGCAAAGTGCATCACACAGCTTAGGTTCAGATCCCTGCTCTGCCACCTACCAACTGTGTGACCTCCAACAGATTCCTTCTCTGTGCCTCAGTTTCCTCATCTATAAAATGGGGATAATAATAGTTCCAATGTCATAGGACTAATGTGGGGATTTAATGGCCCTGGCATTTAGTCAGGACTTAGTGACAGTGAACTGCATTAGGAGTATACCCAATATAGTAACATTTATGATAGTAAAAGGTTGTTAACCATTTAAATGTCCATCAATAAAGAACAAGATAAATAAAACACACTACATCCACATGCTAGAATATGATCAAGGTGGTAAAACTATTTCCTCTCCTGTCGTGGGAATATTAAATAGTTAAAACTGGTTTGCAAAATACCGTGCTCAGGCTGATTCCCACCTGATTACAAATGAAAGCTGAAATTATGTGTTTATAAAAGCCCAGAAGCATAGCTGATAAAATGTCGCTTTTTTTTTTTTTTTTTTTTGCTTGCCTGTGCTTTTCTGTTTTCCAAATGTTCTGTGGTGAACACATATTCTTGTTTTTAGTAAAAATAAAAAACACTGAATGCTCATTTGAAAAAATTAGCCATCCAAGCTGGGTGGCTGCCGCCAGATTTCCACATCCTGCCACCCTGTCCTGTCCCAAAGGATTCTCCAGACTTCTCAGAGAGCCTGTCCTCCTGAGGCAGGCGTCAGCTCGGAGGCTCTTTCTGTCTGTCCTCCTGCCACAGATGGGGGTCTCCTTGGATGTGGCTTTCCCGTCTGTGAGCTGGAAAAGTGGAAAGTGATGAGTTTAAAATACCACGAAGGAAGGCCTGGGCAGATGCTTTCCTGCTTAAAATGCTCCTTGCTCAGCACATCTAGGCCCTTCACCAAAGTGCTTGCAGCTGAGTAGGGTTGGAAAGAATTTCAGGCTGGAAGCTCTGCAGACCTGGCATGATCTGCACCCTGAGGTCATGGGAACACCAAAAAGGTCATTCGGGTTAGGGGTGTGCCCTGCACCCCACTGCCCTGGGTGTTTCATGTATCCTCTTAATGCTCACCCAGACAATCACACAAGTCAGCAAGCAGCACAGTTATCACCCTGCCAAACAAGGAGGGTAGAAGGACCACATTGCTCCATTCTGTTGTACTTCTCTATGACACTCATGTCCTGCTTGCAAATAGTGTGTCCTTTTTTCCTTGGAGAAAGGGCCTTGGCAGAGGGAACGTGTGGGGAGCAATCTTGCTTTGCATGACTCAGTTTTCCCCTCCCCTCAGTGAGAAAGCCAGGTGTGGGTCCCTGTAGCTGCAGGAAAGGGAGCTGCCACCCCAATTAGCCTGCTAGTTTAGTGGGCCCAACCAGTGAGTTGTGAGCACCCACCCTTGGCTAAAGGAGAAGACAAAGGTTAATCAGAAGGCCGTGTGGCTTTCTGCAGTCAGAGCCTGGGTTCCAGGCTAGTTCTGTCATTCCTTGCTGTTGACTCTGAGCCCTCTCAGAGAAGTGGGTGGCTTTGTTGGGGAGATTCAATGAGCTTTTGTGCAGAATGCCTGAAGAAGAGAACTTCTGAGACAGTTGTCCCTGGAGTTTCTCATCCTGGGGTAATGCCTCGAAGCTAAGGGTCTTTGGGCCCTTTCCCGGAGCCCTTGTCCGTGAGGTTGGCTGGACCCCAGATGGTGCTATTGTCCCTCACCTAATGTGAGAACCAGCAGACATGATAGATTCAGGAGGCTCATTGTCTGGCAATAGGGTGGTGGGCAGGGCTAGTGTGGCCACCTCCTGGGAGTACTGCTTCTGTAGGAGCCCAGAGGCCTGAGCTTTGCCATAGGCATCCATTTCCTTCTCCAGACTGCAGGGCCTTCTTCCCCCTTAGTGCTGACCCAGATGCACACTCACGGGTAGGAAGTGATTACAAGCCAGGGGCCTTGGTCAGGAGGGGAGGGGAGATGGGCTATAGGGGCAGAGGAGGGGCAGAGCCCTCCTGCCTGCTCTGCAGTACTGTCTCAGGCCATCCCAGGGCTGACTGTGGTCAGAGTTAATGAATGAAAACACATGCCAAGTTCAATTTGAATTTTACATAAACATGCAGTATTTGGGATATAACATATGCAAAACAATTATTCATTGTTTTTCTGAAATTCAAATTTTACTGGGCATCCTGTACTTTATCTGGCAAGACTGCCAGAACTTTCACTTTAAAACAACAGTAAGCAAGAAACCTTCCTACATTGTAATATCAACAATGTTTCTTGAGAATTCACTGAACAAACACAATTCCCTATAGGGCTAGGACTTTGAAGAACAGAGATGATAAATGGATAAGTGAACTGGTAGTTGAGACCTCAAGGAGGTCAGTGTCCTGAGAATGACAGACGGGCAGACAGGTCATCTGGGGCCAGTCTGGAACCAGGAAAAGAGCAGAGGCCTGCGCCCTTGCCTTTGGGGAGACTTGGACATGGGGAAGGTAATACAATGAGGTGACCTGAGGCTGATCACAAGCACAGGTGGGATGTTGCCAAGGGACAAGGGGACAGGAATTTCAGGCAGAGGAGACAGGAAGACAAGTGGGAAGCCTAGCACATGGCATACTTGAAAAAACAGAAGAGATTTGAGCGATGGAGATGACGTTCCATGGTTAGTCGGGGTCCAGAAGGATAGAAGGCATGGACCCAATCTCAGCAAGGCCATGGCTCAAACCTAGCACACCCTAGCACACCTGCCCTAGCACATCCAAGGAGACCCCCGTCTGTGGCAGGAGGACAGAAAGAGCCTCCGAGCTGACGCCTGCCTCAGGAGGACAGGCTCTCTGAGAAGTCTGGAGAATCCTTTGGGACAGGACAGGGTGGCAGGATGTGGAAATCTGGCGGCAGCCACCCAGCTTGGATGGCTAATTTTTTCTTCTTGGGCTCAGGACAGTCCAAGAAGAAAGTCACTGGATCATTTGGGAGGAACTAGTACTCAGAAATACTTCCCTGGCTTTATGATTGGGTAGGAGAGGCCTTCAGAGAATGGAGGGGACAGAGCATGGTCACACCTGGGGGCACCTGTCCACATGAAATGTTGCATGTGGGCAGTGGAGACGAAGTTAGGGAAGGGAGGGAATTATTAGAGTGGACCATGCAAGCCAGTAGGAATTCTGAAATTTGGGGGGGATTAAGTAACTCCAGATATATTTTATTCTCAAGATTTAATAATAGTTTTTTATTCTTAATATTATAGAATGGCTGTCATTTATTTGCTTATTGTTAGCTTGACGCTTTTCATGCTACATGTCACTGAATCAGCACTGCAGGATAAGGAGTATTAGGCAGGATCCTGGGGTTGCAAGTGACAGAAACAAACTTGGCTAACTAAAGCAAAGTGGATGTATTGCAAAGGCAGGGCCGGGAGAATCGAGGGGAAGGCTCTGCAGTATTGGAAAGAACATGGGCAGCTGGAGCCATCCAGGAAGTGGAAACTACTAGTAAGCATCAGTGCAACACCAGAGGCAAGCAGTTGTTCCAGCTGTTTCCAGACCCTTTATTCACTCAAGGGTCTTGTTCCAGAAAGAGAAAATCTGATCAGCACAGCCAGACCACCTGACCACCTCCCCAAGGTGAGAGCCAGATATTCTGGTTGACAGTCCCACTGCAGTTGCAAGTAGTGGAAGAAATAGTTGTTGAAGAAGATTCAGGGCACTATTACTGTTGCTGAGAGAAGGGGACATAGAGCCGGGGCAGGTGGAAACAGTAGACATAGGCTACATAGATGCTCTAATAAACCCATTTTACAGATGTGAAAACTGAGCTTGGAAAGATAAAGCAGTTTGCTCAGGATCACACTCAGCTCTTTTTTTTATTTCAGGTTAATGTGAGGGCATAAACCACCACATCACAATATTTGAATTTGTCAAGTAGAGTCCCTCTTGTAGTTATGTCCTATACCCAAAAGGTGTGTGATACACCCCTACACCCTGCCCATTCAGCAGGATCACCCCAAACCCTCCTCCTGTCTCTCCCCTCCCTAACTTCCCCTCTTCCCAACTTGAATTAAAATGAATTTTTCTCCCTATGTGGATGTGAATTAGATCGTATACTGGCTTCATATTAGTATTGAGTACATTGAATATTTGGTTTTCCATTTTTACAATACTGTACTGAGAAGAATGTGTCTCAACTCCAGGTTAATACAAAAGATGTAAAGTCACTACCTTTTTATGGCTGAATAGTATTCCACGGTATACACATACCATAGTTTGTTAATCCATTCCTGAGGTGATGGGCATTTAGGCTGTTTCCACATCTTGGTGATTATAAATTGAGCTGCGACACTCAGCTCTTCTGCCTGTTGCTAACTGTTAATAAGAACACAATCAACTCATAGCTCCACACTCCAGACTTGAAGGGAAAAGTTGCCTTTAAGCACATAAGGATAGTGTCTTCTTCTGTTTTGCCTAATTAAGCAGAATTACATGGAACCCCCTTCCCCCACCCCATGCTGGCAAAGAAAGCTAGAACCCACGCGGTGGATGGCGTCATCATTTCCTCCTCCCCAGCCAGGGTGTGAATCAGCAGCCTATGGCTTCGAGCCACTCTTGGCTTCCAGTCAGTCCCACAGATGTGGGTTTATTGTCTGCCTTGGGCCAGGTCTGGCCCAGAGCTGGAGGGAGGCTAGGATGACCAGGCACAGTCTTGTCCTCACAGAGGTCACCATCTGTTTAGAATGCATCACCATGGGGTAAGGCCTGGGCTGCCTATCCCTGCCAGGACAGAGAGGTTCGCTCTCAGCTGGGGTCAAAGGTGAGGGGTGTTCTGGGACTGGGAAGGCCCACTAGCAGTAGGGTCCCTAATGTAGGTAAGATTCAGAGGGGTCCTTGAACTTGAAAAGCTGAAATTGCATCTGAACTTTCATTGACCGCCAATAGAAATTTCGCATTGCCTTTTGTTACGAATAAAGGCCTCAACCCTTGGTGATATTAGTAACATGTGTGCCTTAAATCTTACTTGACAGTCGTTGCATGGGTCCTCATAGACCACTTATACTCATTGCTAGACTTAGTTATTCTTTTTTTTTTTTTTTGCAGCTTTTGGCCAGGGCTAGGTTTGACCCGCCACTTCTGGCATATGGGGCTGGCGCCCCACTCCTTTGAGCCACAGGTGCTGCCCTAGATTTAGTTATTCTTTTAATAAAAGCGTACATATATTCGCAATTTTGTCTTTTGAAACATTTTAGAAACTATAATTCAGTTTAACTAGTTCCATCGGAATCCGATGTGTTTTTTTCATTTTAATTTATTCTGAGAGGGGGTCCACAGGTTTTTTCAGACTGCCAAAAGGGTCCTTGGCTTCCATAAAGATGAAAGATTCCTGGGTAGAAGTTTCAGAAGTTGGACTTGGAAGCCAGATACCCTGAGTTTAACCTGGCTCTGCCAATTACTGGCTAGACGACTTAACCTTTCCATGCCTCAGTTTCCCCAATGTGGAAAACAATAGTATCTATTGTCAATTATTTTTATTTTTTTTTTGAGACAGAGCCTCAAACTGTCATCTTGGATAGAGTGCCGTGGCATCACAGCTCACAGCAACCTCCAGTTCCTGGGCTCAAGCGAGTCTCCTGCCTCTGCCTCCCAAGTAGCTGGGACTATAGGCACCTGCCACAACGCCTGGCCATTTTTTGGTTGTAGCCATCATTGTTGTTTGGCAGGCCCGGGCTGGATTCGAACCGACCACCAGCTCAGGTGTACATGGCTGGTGCCTTAGCCCATTGAGCCACAGGTGCTGAGCCATCTATTGTCAATTATTTACACAAACGGTCTAGAGCAGTTCATGGCACATAGAAGTGCTGAAAAATGGTTACTGGCTCTGCGCCTGTGGCTCAACGGGCTAAGGCGCCAGCCACGTACACCTGAGCTGGCGGGTTCGAATCCAGCCGGGGCCTGCCAAACAACAATGACGGCTACAACCAAAAAATGGCCGGGCGTTGTGGCGGGTGCCTGTAGTCCCAGCTACTTGGGAGGCAGAGGCAAGAGACTCACTTGAGCCCAGGAATTGGAGGTTGCTGTGAGCTGTGATGCCATAGCACTCTATCCAGGGTGACAGCTTGAGGCTCTGTCTCAAAAAAAAAAAAAAATGGTTACCTATTATTATTAGCATGACTGTCATTATCATTTATCAGACTAGTGATGTGCATGTTTAATAAGTGACCCCAAGTGGTCTGACACAGGTAGTCTGGAATGATCCCACATTGAGAAACATACTCTGAATGCCCTAGCTCAAGATGTACCCCTTAAAATTTATAGCACTTTTCCCTGAACATTTATATATTTGGATATTCAGCAGTATGATAATTAAAAATAATGTTCAGGGCTTGGCGCCTGTGGCTCAAACAGCTAAGGTGCCAGCCACGTACACCTGAGCTGGCAGGTTCCAATCCAGCCCGGGCCCGCCAAACAACAATGACAGCTGCAACCAAAAAATGGCCAGGCATTGTGTCC
>CAUYRH010006546.1:0-10962 GCA_963574655.1 Perodicticus potto
TCTTGAGATACTTTGATAAGAAGAATATGTTCCAGCTCCATCCATGTAAACATGAAAGAGGTAAAGTCTCCATCTTTCTTTAAGGCTGCATAATATTCCATGGTGTACATATACCATAATTTATTAATCCATTCGTGGGTCAATGGACACTTGGGCTTCTTCCATGACTTAGCAATTATGAATTGTGCTGCAATAAACATTCTGGTACAAATATCTTTGTTATAATGTGATTTTTGGTCTACTGGATATATACCTAGTAGAGGAATTATAAGATCAAATGGTAGGTCTACTTTTTGAGCCCTAAGTGTTCTCCAAACATCCTTCCAAAAGGAATGTATTAGTTTGCATTCCCACCAGCAATGTAGAAGTGTTCTCTTTTCTCCACATCCACACCAACATCTCTGGTTTTGGGATTTTGTGATGTGGGCTAATCTTACTTGAGTTAGATGATATCTCAAAGTAGTTTAGATTTGCATTTCTCTGATGATTAAGGATGATGGGCATTTTTTCATATGTCTGTAGGCCATGTGCCTGTCTTCTTCAGAGAAGTTTCTCTTCAAGTCCCTTGCCCACCTGGGATCACTTGTTCTTTTCTTGCTAATATGTTTGAGTTCTCTGTGGATTTTGGTTATCAAACTTTTGTCAGAGACATAACCTGTGAATATCTTCTCCCATTCTGAGGGCTGTCTGTTTGCTTTACTTACTGTGTTCTTGGTTGTGCAGCAACTTTTTAGTTTGATCAGGTCCCAGTAATGTATTTTAGCTGTTGATTCTATTGCCCGGGGGGGTCTTCCTCATAAAATATTTGCCCAGCCAATTTCATCAAATGTTTTCCCTGCACTTTCTTCTAGTATTTTTATAGTTTCATGTCTTAAGTTTAAATCTTTAATCCAGTTAGAGTCTATCTTAGTTAATGGTGAAAGGTGTGGGTCCAATTTTAGTCTTCTACAGGTTGCCAGTCAGTTCACCCAGCACCATTTGTTAAATAGGGAATCTTTTCCCCACTGAATGTTTTTAATTGGCTTGTCAAAGATCAAATAATGGTAGGTAGCTGGATTCATCTCTTGGTTCTCTATTCTGTTCCATACATCTACCTCTCTGTTTTTGTGCCAGTACCATGCTGTTTTGATCACTATTGATTTATAGTACAGTCTGAGGTCTGGTAATGTGATTCCTTCTGCTTTGTTTTTATTTCTGAGTAATGTCTTGGGTATTTGAGGTTTTTTCTGATTCCATATAAAATGAAGTATTATTTTTTCAAGATCTTTAAAGTATGACAGTAGAGCTTTAATAGGGATTGCATTAAAATTATATATCGCTTTGGGTAGTATGGACATTTTAACAATGTTGATTCTTCCCAGGCATGAGCATGGTATGTTTTTCCATTTGTTAACATCTTCAGCTATTTCTTTTCTTAGAGTTTCATACTTCTCTTTATAGAGATCTTTCATGCCCTTTGTTAGTTAAACTCCCAAATATTTCATCTTCTTTGGCATTACTGTGAACGGAATAGCGTCCTTGACTATTTTTTCATCATGACTATTGTTGGTATATATAAAGGCTACAGATTTATGAGTGTTGATTTTGTAGCCTGAGACACTGCTGTATTCCTTGATCACTTCTAAGAGTTTTGTAGTAGAATCCCTGATGTTTTCAAGATATACAATCCTATCATCTGCGAAGAGTGAAAGTTTGATCTCTTCTGACCCTATTTGGATACACTTGATCTCCTTTTCTTACCTAATTGCGATGGCTAAGACTTCCATTACAATGTTAAAAAGCAATGGGCAACCTTGCCTGGTTCCTGATCTGAGTGGAAATGACTTCAATTTAACTCCATTCAATATGATATTGGCTATGGATTTGCAGTAGATGGCCTCTATCAGTTTAAGAAATGTCCCTTCTATATCCATTTTCTTAAGTGTTCTGATCATGAAAGGATGCTGGATATTATCAAAAGCTTTTTCTGCATCAATTGAAAGAATCATATGGTCTTCATTTTTTAATTTGTTTATGTGATGAATTATAGTTATAGATTTACATATATTGAACCAGCCTTGAGACCTTGGGATAAAACCCACTTGGTCATGGTGTATAATTTGTTTGATGTGTTGCTGGATTCTGTTTGCTAGGATCTTGTTGAATATTTTTGCATCAATATTCATTAGTGATATTTGTTCATAATTTCTTTTCTTGTTGGGTCTTTTCCAGGTTTGAGGATTAAGGTGATGTTTGCTTCATAGAATGTGTTGGGTAATATTCCTTCTTTTTCTATATTTTGAAAAAGGTTGAGTAATATAGGTACTAGTTCCTCTTTAAAGGTTTGGTAGAATTCTGATGTGAAGCCATCTGGTCCAGGGCTTTTCTTTTTAGGGAGATTTTGTGTAGTTGATGGTATTTCAGAACTTAATATAGCCTGTTCAACATTTCCATTTCATTCAGGCTAAGTCTAGGAAGGTGGTGTGCTTCCAGGTATTGGTCTTCCTTCAGATTTTCATATTTCTGAGAATAGATTTTCTTGTAATATTAATTAAGGAGTTTTTGAATTTCTGAGAAGTCTGCTGTTATTTCATCTTTACCATTTCTGATTGATGAAATTAGAGATTTTACTCTTTTTTTCCTGGTTAGGTTAACCAAAGGATTATTTATTTTATTGACCTTTTCATAAAACCAACTTTTTAATTTATTGATCTGTTGTCTAGTCCTTTAGTTTTCAATTCATTTAATTCTGCTCTAATTTCTGTTATTTCTTTTCTTCTTCTGGGTTTGGGATTGGAATGTTCTTCCATTTCCAGTTGCTTGACATGTCCCATTAATTTGTTAACTTCCTCTCTTTCCATTCTCTTGAGGAAGGCTTGCAATGCTACAAATTTCCCTCTTAGGACTGCCTTTGCAGTGTCCCAGAGGTTCTGGTAAATCATGTGGTTCATTATCATTTTGTTTCAAAAAATTTGGTAATTTCCTTCTTAATCTCATCTATGACCCAGCTATCATTCAGCATAAGGTTATTTATTTTCCATGTTTTTGTATGAATATGCAGGTTCCTATTGTTACTGAGTTCAACTTTTATTCCATGACAGTCCAAGAAGATGAAATTTAAATTTGCTGAGGTTATATTTGTGACCTAAGATTTGATCAATTTTGGAGTATGTTCTATTGGCTGATGAGAAGAATGTGTATTCAGTTTTGTTAGGATGAAATGTTCTGTAGATGTCTGTTAAATCCAACTGTTGAATGGTTAAGTTTAAGTCTAAAATTTCTTTGCTTAGCTTCTTTTTGGAGGATCTACCCAACACTGCCAAAGGAGTGTTAAAATCTCCAACTATTATGGTGCTGGAGGAAATCAAGTTGCTCATGTCTGTTAGAATCTCTCTTATAAATTGAGGTGCATTCATGTTGAGTGCGTAAATGTTAATAATTGAAATCTCATCATGTTGTGTGTTACCCTTAACAAATATGAAGTGCACCTCTGTTACACCCATTCACTGGTAACCCCACAGGGCTGTGACCCAGTTCCCTCCAAGGAGCCAATGATCCAGGGGTTTGTACCTGCCTGAGTCACAGGGAGATCTATGTCTCCTTGGCTAGGCCACCACTCTCTGCCACTATCCTTCAGGGGGAGCTGAGGCCTGACAACCTCGGATCCTTAAAGGAGGTTGAGGCAGTTCACTCAGTTTCAGCCCTACCCATGATTGATGTTGTTCTGTTGACAGAACAGAACAATTTTTCAGAATTTGTTTCTGTCCCAGCTATATTCCCCTGTGGATCAGGCACTATCCAAGTTCACAGAAACTGCGACTCAGCCTGGGTCTGTGCCACTGCCCAGAACTGCCTTGTCTGTCTCGGCTGCAGTCTATGTTGGGGCCAGTGCAGTTAGAGCTCATACTCATATTCCCGCCTGCCTTTGTCTCACCTATAATCCCCTGAGGGCCAGGTGCATCTTAGGCTCACTAAAGCAGTCCTGGCTCAGCTCCACCCTAGGAGTATGCCGTCCCCAATGCACCCCACCCAGGCCGTTACAGCCTCAGACATACCCTTTACTCACAGGACCTGCGTTTCCATCCCAGATCTGTTCTGCCAGTGGCTGCCACCAGAGAAGATGCCTGGCTTCCTCTGGTTTCTCAGAGAGGCAGGGAGTGCCTCTTCAAAATATCCCCAGGGGTGTGAGCCCTATTGTTCCTGCTGCCACAGCTGCTGTTCTGTGCCACGGGGCACCACCTTTCCCTCTCCCATAGGGTTCCCTCAGCCTCAGTTCACCATCTTCTCCTTATTCCTGTGCCACAAAATCAGTTCAGACTAGCAAACAGCCCATGCCCTGTCCCTACCTTGTTAGAAAATGCCCAAGAATCTGGACTCCATGGGGGACAGGCTTCCAGACCTTGGGGTGAGAGTGGAGGGGAGTGCTAGGAGTTCAGAATTTCAGATAGAGAATATATAGTTTTATACAGTTTTATGCCTGGTAGGAGAGTGCCATGGCACATTCGTAAGTCCTCTCTAGGGAAGGAATTCCAGTTTTTAGAGGGTGTGTCCCATGAGATAAAATAGGAGGGGATCTGAACTCTGCTCGCTTGTTTATATGGAGTATACTATGAGCTGTTATCATGGGGGAGGGAACTCCCATCCACTTGGAGATGGATTTTGTACCTATTGTTTGTTTCCTTGGGGTCGCAGCTTGCCTCAGCAGGGTTGATGTGTATTTTTCAACCTTCTCTCTTGGCTCAACTCCAAACCATTGGCTAACTTGCTAAACTTTTGTCCTTTAACTCTCCTTCTGGACGGGAGCCTCTGTGAAAAGCTGGCTACAGTCAGCCATCTTGCCTCTGCCCCCCTCACAAACTCATTTTGATCAATGACCAAAAAACAAGCTAGACTTTAGTTTACTAATTCAATTCCTAATTACAAGGGATAATTCACCTTCATCACAAAGAAAATGGGGAAATAACTCAAAGAAAATGGGGAAAGAAAATTTAAACATCCACAATCCCACCACTGTTATTGTTCCAAGTTTTTATCCTTTAAGTATAAATGAATGTCAGGGTGTTTAATAAAATTAAGAAGTTACTGTGAAAATTACTTGGAGCTTGCTTCTTTTACTTGCAGTGCATCTCAAGTATCTTTTTAAAATCTTTTTTACATACACCAAGGCAGGCAGGTTTGAACCCAGCCAGCATGGGCCTGCTAAACAACAATGACTACTGCAACAAAAAAATAGCCGGGCATTGTGGCAGGGGCCTGTAGTCCCAGGTACTTGGGAGGCTGAAGCAAGAGAATCACTGAAGCCCAAGAGTTGGAGGTTGCTGTGAGCTGTGATGCCACAGCACTCTACTGAGGGCAACATAGTGAGACTCTGTCTCAAAAAACTAAATAAATAAATAAGATAAAATCTTTTTTCACAAATGGGTGTTTTAGTGGCCGTGTGGTATTCCATCACATGGACATAACTAATCTATTTAATCACCCTCATATTATTGGCTATTAAGGTGATCTCCAATTTTTCATGATTTTTAAAAGTCACGGGCTCGGTGCCTGTGGCTCAACGGGCTAAGGCGCCAGCCACATACACCTGAGCTGGCGGGTTCCAATCCAGCCCGGGCCCGCCAAACAACGACGGCTGCAACCAAAAAATGGCCAGGCATTGTGGTGGGCGCCTGTAGTCCCCGCTATTGGGAGGCGGAGGCAGGAGACTTGCTTGAGCCCAGGAATTGGAGGTTGCTGTGAGCTGTGATGCCACAGCACTCTATCCAGGGTGACAGCTTGAGGCTCTGTCTCAAAAAAAAAAAAAGTCACAATGATAGCTGGGTGTTGTGGCGGGCACCTATAGTCCCAGCTACTCAGGAGGCTGAGGCAAGTCACGATGATAGCCGGGTGTTGTGGCGGGCACCTATAGTCCCAGCTACTCAGGAGGCTCATGGTGACTCAGCTCTTGGGACTTTGTAGACTTAACTTCCTGGAACTTGGAAATCTCCACTTCTGTGAAATCCTGTAATTCTGTGGGGTCTGGAATAGCATGTTCTGCTTAATTCAAACTGGCCAGTGAAAAAAGTTACCTGTGGGTTGGAACTCTTTGACTTGAGATAAAAAGGGAAAGAGCAAGCCAGTCAGGGAGCACAGCCGTTTGTAATTCTTCAATGCTGTAAGCTCCCAGCTGGTGAATAAAGCCCTTCCTTTAAAAAAAAAAAAAAAAAAAAGTTTTTGCCTCTCAGGCGACCCCATATACCGAAGGTGGCAGGTTCAAACCCGGCCTCAGCCAAACTGCAAAAACAGAAAAATAGCTGGGCGTTGTGGCAGGTGCCTGTAGTCCCAGCTACTTGGGAGGCTGAGGCAAGAGAATAGCCTAAGCCCAGGAGTTGGAGGTTGCTGTGAGCTTTGATGCCACGGCACTCTACTGAGGGTGATAAAGTGAGACTCTGTCTCTACAAAAAAAAAAGTTGCCTCCACTAGATCTGGTAAGAAACCTGGTCTTATCCCTTTATGGCACTGAGCGTGCTGCTTGGGCAGTTCCTCCCATAATTGTTTTTTTCTTTTTTTTTTTTTTGAATGTATAAGCACTTCATTCTCAAATTTTTGGCACCAAGAATCACTTACATATTGAAAGATTATGTAATTATTATTGTTGTTACCTCTTTGTTTTTTGTTTTTTATTAAATTATAAAGAGGTAGATCATGTATACATTAATGCATTTATCAGGTACAATGTGCTGATTTCATATACAATTTAGAATCCTTACATCATACGGGTTAATATATCCCTCATCTCATTTACTTAATTATTGTGTTAAGACATTTATATACTTAATAGATCCGACATGTACCCTTGCAATATGCACCATAGGTGTGATCCCACCATTCAATTCATCAATGACCCAAACAATCACCTAAGCGGTGAGCTCACTAGCCGGGGGTGTCCAACTTTGGGTTGTGGGCCACATGCTGATTTTTTTGAGGACTGTTCTACTTACCTATAGTATTGGACATCAGGAAAAGTAAGTACGGACCTTTCGTTTAGCTCACCATTTAATGTGTGGCCAGAACAACTCTTATTCTTCCAATTTGCAATGGAGAATAAAAAAAAAAAGGTTGGACACCCCTGCAAGTGATGAAACCGTAAGTTTAGGGAGGACATAGCCCTTATCACCTTGATCACTGCTCAGTGCTTACTACACGTCCATTCCAGAACAAGTGTCCCCTAAATATATTCTAGAAATATTACAATCTGGGCTGTGTCTCTCAACATCAGACAATAATAAAACCACATGAACACTGGGATACTACATCCTTAATTCTACCAGTTCAGTAAAAAGATCCATTATTACCATTGTTTTTGGACCCAAAGAGTTTAGTCTGTCATCAATTATAAAATGACAGTGTCCCTTGTCTGATTAAAGAAACTTGCTGTGGACATAATTTTAATGATTTTCCAATGGTGACAACTGTTTGAGTAGTAAGGGTGGGGGTGTTATTTTGTTACTTGGATGATGTTTTTCTGGAAGAATAAGAGTAACTCAATGTCATGTATAGTTGGCAAAATTAATTTCAAAGGTAATTTCTTCAAAGGCAACTTAATAAATCAAACTTATCAGAATAAATATCTATTTAGAGGATAGTCAGAACTGGTTCAGTGAAACTTTACTAATCTGGTCCCTTGGGGAACAGGAAACCCATTGACCTAGTTTTTCCACTGCACTTGGAAGAAGTTGAATTGTCATTTCTTTATAATTAATTCACATTTCTCAGGGGTTCTTTGCCTTAGAAAGGTCCCAGGGGGCCATGATTAAGTGAATAATTTGTAATCAACAAGCCAAATGTTCCAATTTTAAGTGGATGTAACATATTTGATGGCTTGGGAAAATTTGAGGGTGTAGGTACAAAAATTATGAAAACAGGGAAAAAATGGTTCAGCACTAACCGAGTGCCGATTTGCTGCCTTGTTCTGTTCCATATGTGTTTAGAGACGACACACTCACAGATTCTAAACAAATTCAGGCAATTAAATAAACATCTGGTCCACCGAGAGTCCATAAAGTTGTTTGCATCGGGACTTCCAGATCACATGATTCCAACAATTCATTCAGAGAAAGAGATCCTTCAGAAAAACCAGGTATTAGGTATTAGGGATAGTATGACCCAGACCATTTTTAGATCAGTGGGGACTCCTAAATCATTTTGTTTTCCAATGCTGACACAAACTCAAATAAATAACTTGATTCCAGGGATAGAGACCAGTGGGTAAACATATTCAGCTTCTTCACTCTCCAGCACAACAGATCTGAAATACCCCTGAGATCAGCAAGAGAAGGCAGATGGGCTGATAAATTCACATGCCAGATGGCTCCTATTTCCTTCACCTAGCATTTCCTCCATTCAGTCAGTAGAAAGAACAGGAAAAAAAAATGGGTGTTCAAGTCCCTTGTACTTTTTTTAAGCACATGGTATTTATTAGGCATTAATTGGCACAGAAATATAAGACACGAGTACTTAATTCTCACCCTCCCCCCCTTAGCAACATAAAAAGACATAATCACACAAGGAACACTCACGTGCAAACATACTCACACTCTCTCACATCCTTGGACATACTCAGCCTCACGTCTTACCCTGTTCTCTTTATTAGGGTCTGTTTAAAAAAAGAAATCTTTTTAATCAAAAAAGCAAAAGCACATTCTAAAGAAAGAAAAAAACACACAACTTGGTTTTGAGTATCAATAAAATTAAAAGCTCTTGGCCAGCTCTCATGCTGGGTTTCATCCCATGTTATTACTTAATTAGAATTCCTATTTATAAATAAATAGTACCAGTAAAATAATACATCTGAAGAACCCTACCATTACACTTTACTTACACACTTTTTTTTAATACCGTTTTCTGCTTTCAATAAACTCAGTTTTGTGTTTGCATTTGGTGTTGGCGTGATCTCCTTGGAGAGAATTATCGGTGAACACGTTTTGTCTTTTTCTTTACAAATTGTGGATTTTGTCTGCATCCCATTTGGGTTGTCGGTGTTGGAGGTTTGGAAGCTTGGGGCTGGCTTTGTTTTTTTTTTTTTTTTTTTTTTATCATCAGAAAGAATATTTACTTTGGCTTCTTTTTCACAACTTTTGTCAGCACAGAGCTTATGCCCTGCTTATCAGGGTTCTGCCCGAATGCAAGCCAGGTCTTTAAAGTTTTTCAAAGCAAGCTTTCCGGACAGGAAGCTATAGGCCACGTTTTAGCCATAGACGTGGAGCTGGGAAGACAGTAGGGCTGAATAGGATATTGTGCCGCACGGGGTGGGCGTTATTCTGACTCCGTCGGTAAGTTGAGACAAGTCTGAGTGCCATGATGCTGGGGTAGGCAGGACAAAGATCAGAGAAAACTGGGACTTAGAGGGGCTTTTTCAGAAACATCGTATGGTAGAGGTAGGTACTTTTCTTATTCAAGGGGCAGGTGGCGAATTTAGGTTTGAGGGATGGTTTATTTGAGGGGAATCCCACAAGTATATATTTTGAAATGTACTTGTCTTGGACCTCCCCCAAATAAGGGACTGGGTCCCATTAAGAAAATTGAAAGGAAAAAAATATATTATTATTTATTATATAACAACGTCGACATTAACACCAAGACAGGGAAAGACTCCAACTACACACTAGTATAAAACGCTCAATGATGCAAGACTTTCTAGAGCACAAAAGAAGGAATCAGGGCAGACAGCTGGAGGTGGTGTGAATGGTTGGGGAGTGTGGTGGTCGTGGGGGGCAGGACTCCTTTTTTGTATGTTGGGAGTTTTTTTCCTTGAAGTTTTGAGACAAAACGATAAAGTCACATTTTTTGAATTGTGGTTTCAAGGTACTGATTAGATCAGCGTCCAGCAGCCTTGAGTGCAGATGTGAAACTTGGGTGAAATGAAAAATCTTGTCCATGGGGTTCTCCTTGCTACTGTCTCTCTCCTGGACACTTTCTCTCTCTCCTCTCTCTCTGGCAAACGTCTGTGGGAAAGCAGGCCTCGCTTTAGCTGTTCTCACTCCACTCTGGCACCATACCAACTCCGTGCACAGAGTGGTACTGGTGTGGGGACAGGGTCCTTGGCACGCTGTGAGAGTAGAGGAACTCGGGGGGCTGAAGGGTGCCGGGGGACTGAAGGCCAGTCTGAGGCCCACATTGCCTGACCACAGGCTGGTGGGCCACGGAGGTCTGGTGTTGGAACATCCCCTCTCCGAGCTGTGGGGAGCCGTGGTTGGCCATGCCAGCCAGCCGGGGCACCAGAGGCCCCGAGGTGAAGTGAGCAGAGAAGTGCTGGTAGGGCAGCCTGTCCATGGGCTGCACCGTGGTGACTGTGCAGTTGCTGTAGGAAGGCATGCTGGGCCACGTGTTGCAGCTGATGTCCTCCAGGCTGGGCACTGGCTCGCTGGGCGGTGCGGAGCTGGCGTACATGCAGGCCTGCCGCTGTGCCGACTCTGTCCTGTAGGAGGCGCTCAGGCCCTGCTGCTGGGGGTAGCTGGGGCGGTAGAAGGAATCTTCTTCACTGGGTGACGTCTCCATGTAGGGCTTCTTATAGGGATGGTCTGTGGTGGAACATTCTTCATCTGTGAAGACAGGAGGAGAGAGAACAATGAGGCCAGGACCAACCAGCAGATAGCTAAGAGCAGAGACAGCCATTTGGCCAAAGGACTGAAGAATGAAGTCTGAGAGACTGTCAGCCCCAACCTCTATTATGACAAAAAGAAGGGGGCAGACTGTGGTGGTTACAACCACGAGCTGTAGAGTCCTAAGCAAACAGTTTGAACTTTCCAAGCTCAGTTTCTTCATCTGCAAAAATGAAAAGGGTAATACGACGGGAGAGAGGATAAAGGGCGAGATCACACTTGTGGTGCATATTTGAAGGGTCAGGAGAAAACTTCTAAACACGGATCAAAAATATTTTCACATAGTAAATGAGAAAATCTCATCAATGGTATGTTAACCAGGTGGATGAAAATATCTCCTATT
>CAUYRH010006548.1:0-17933 GCA_963574655.1 Perodicticus potto
GTGGGGTCTTGGGGCCTTGGTGTGTGCCACACCTTTTGGGGGCAAAACACGATTGTAAGAGGGACTTTACCCAACAAATGCAACCAGTGTAACATGGTTTCTTGTACCCTCAATGAATCCCCAACAATAAAAAAAAAAAAGAAATGTGTGAAAAGTTCACTTAGAACATGTGCACACTCAAAGGAAAAAAAAAGCGAATCTCTTGTATACACACACTCACACATACAGACACACAGAGTTTTAGCTGGGAGTAATTACAGTTCTTAACAGTCTCTTAAGGCCAGGATGTCTCATGCCCTTATAAATGCTGTTAAGAACATCAGAAATGGAAACTGGGCCAAGTCCACTATATGTTTCAGTTCTCTAGCTTTGAGAACATGTTAAAAAGGGGAACCTTAAAAATATATGTCTTATGCTAAATATTCAAATGGTTTTTCTGTACAGTGTTATTTTTATCAACACATCAGCATTAGTCATAACAACTCATGATTTGCGGATTCAATTTAAAAGGCAAAATTTTACACCAAGGTACTATGCTCCAGGAAAATGGTTATAGAAAGAACCTAGTCTATAAACACTGGACTCTCTCCCAGTGGTAGATTTCAAGCCTTTCCTAAATATAGAAGTACGTGTTTATTTTATAGTAGAGGGAGGGAAAAGAGTAGAGGGAAAATGTGAGTAAGAGAAATAAAAGAGAGCAGGGAGTGAAAGGGGGAAGATGGTTGGGGGGAGAGAAAAAAGGAGTGGGAGAGTGGCAAGGCATGCTAAAGAAAGAAAGGATGGAGGAACGTCAGCCTTCGAGCCTTTTATAGGGCAGCCGACCACAGGAGGACAGCCTCTCTTCCTCTGTTCACCCCCACATCTAAATGGCATCTATAATGGGTCCAGGGAAACCCACACTGATGCTAAGAAAACTCCCCATACCCCTCAATCCAGTAATTATAGGTCTAGGAATTTACCCCAAGAAGAGAATCAAAGCTATGAAAAAAAAAGAAAAAAGAAAACACAAAAACCAATAAACAAAAACAAACCCCATTAACTATGATGTGATTTTACAACTACTAAACCACAGCTTTCATGTCCAAAAATTGGGGATTGGTTAGCAAATTTGGGGACATGATTTTATAGTTTTTGGAGGGTGTTTTATGCATGTATGAAAATACATGGAAATATGCACATGATATATTTAAACTTAAATGGCACAAAATAAAGCATATGCCATTTTGTTATTAAAAAAACACAACTAATGTTTTCAAGTATATACGCAGAAAGTGTAAAATAGATCCTACCCCTTAAGTGCTCATCTCCAAGGAATAGAATTATGAGTAAACTATTTTCTTCTTCCTTTATTTCTCAAATTCTCTATAGGGAATTTTTATAATCACAGGGAAATATTATTTCCACATAGAAAACAACTCAAAGCTTATGATATGCTGACAGGGTGAACTGGTAGCATCGCTTTCATAAGCATGACTACAGAGGTCAAACATTGCAGAGGTCATCGCTTTCATAAGAATGACTACAGAGGTCAAACATTGCAGGATTTTCAATCCTAGCTTTGTTGTTTTCTCCTGATGGTAGGCTCATCCTTCTCTTAGTACAAAAGAAAAAAAATTATACATCATTTTATCATATATGTAACATAAAAATTAAAATATTGGCTATTTAATAACTCCAAAAAAGCAGAGCATTCCATCACCTAGAGAAGCAGTGATTTGGCAATCTTCTTTTTAGAAAATATCTCCAGTTCGTGACACTGTCAGTCAGTTGGAACCTGAAATTGCAATGATAGAGTTTGTCAGTCATCTGAAAAACTAATCTTTTATTTGCAGCTATCAGCGAAGTATATGTGATACTGATGATATATAATCTACTCTGACTGTGTTGATTTTTAACAGGTTTCATATGTTGCCATTATTGTCATCTCTCCTGAGCTTGACTCATGCTTATTAAGTAGAAGACAGCAGAGTGAGTGGAATCCCAGACCACAGTAATCCCTGAACCTGGTGAGGCCTCACATTTCTCACCGTAAAAGAAGGATTTGGACTACTAGATCTGAGGGTCTGCCCACCACTGACATTCTATGATTCTATGACTTCCACATTTTCTGTAAAAAAAACCAGATATGGAAGTAAAAATGAAGCCATCACCTATAGCCAAAAAGAGATCAGGTTGGGATCACATCAAATTTGGCTACAGAAGTAAAGAAATCTCCTTAGTAGAGAACTCTGTGCTTCCTCTTTTTTTCTTTTTTTTTTTTTTTCCTCGCCTTGAAGACAAGGATTTTCTAAGCATGAGAGCAATGGTGTGAACATAGCTCATTGCAACCCGACACCTCAAACTTTTGGGCCCAAGTGATCCTCTTTCTGAAGCCTCCTAAGTAGCTGGGACTACAGGTGCGCACCACTACAACGGGATAATTTTTATGTTTTTGTAGGGCAGGCTCTGGCTGTGTTGCCCAGACTGGTCTCCAACTCCTTTCTGCAAGTGATCCTCCCACCTCAGCCTCTCAAATTGTCTTATTTTCATGTTAGTTAGTTTGGTGTGTTTTATTTTGGGGATGTCAGTAGAATTGAGGGGCCATGTCCTATAGACAGTCAGTTCTTATTATTCATACTAGTTATAAGGTCACTGTGAACCCTGAATTAGTGAACATGAATACTGAACCATAATGCTCAGGAAAATACACAGGATCCAGCGAGCCTCTCATCATAATACTTTTGTCAGCTCATTCATATATAAACTTGCTTTATGTGTGTTTCTGTTGAACGACACCTTTTTTTTTTTTTTTTAAGATAGAATCTTACTTTGTTGCCCTTGGTAGAGTGTTGTGGCATCATAGCTCACAGCAACCTCTAATTCTTGGGCTTAGCCTCCCAAGTAGCTACAATGCCCAGGTATTTTTTGGTTGTAGTTATCATTGTTGTTCAGCAGGCCTGGCTGGGCTCAAACCCGCCAGCCTTGGTGTATGTGGCTGGTGCCCTAGTCACTGAGCTATGGGCACCAAGCCTGAAAGACACCTTATTTTCAATACTCAGAGATTCATTAACACTGAACTCATGGCAACAGCACTATACCTCTTGTTCTGGAAGGCATGTCACAGCCTTCTCACCCTTAGGAGTGCTAGACAGCACTTCAGCATTATACTTGGGGGCATTTTAAACAGGAAAATCATGAATAGAATACACAAAAATGCAAAAAACAGTGGCACTAATAAGATGGTGGAGTAAATACTTGTTCACAGAATTACTCATTGTGAGCTGAAATAAAATTGCTCAAAAAGTAGATTTTAAATTTTCTTCCCATAAAAAGTAAATATATGAGGTAAAGGATCTATTAATTACCTTGATTTACCCATTTACAATAAACTCATATACCAAAACATTGCGTTGTGTACCATATACAAATTTTTAGTCAATAAAAAAAAATTAAGAAGACAAACAACAAAAAAAACAGTTCTATGAAAAGAACCTTCTCTGAAGAAGACAGACAAATGGCCAAAAAACATTTTAAAAAATACTCATTGCCCCTGAGCATCAGAGAAATGCAAATTAAAACCACCCTGAGATGTCACCTAACCCAAGTGAGAATATCCCACATCACAGAGTCCCAAAGCTGCAGATGCTGGTGTGGATATGGAGAGAAGGGGACATTTCTGGCTTGAATATGGAGAGAAGGGGACATTGCTGGCTTGGATATGGAGAGAAAGGGACATTGCTGGCTTGGATATGGAGAGAAGGGGACATTGCTGGCTTGGATATGGAGAGAAGGGGACACTTACACATTGTTGGTGGGACTGCAAACTAATACAACCTCTTTGGAAAATACAGGGAATCCTCAAAGAACTCAGAGTAGACCTTCTATTTGATCCCACAATGGGATGCCCATTACCAGGCATCTATTCAGAAGAAAAATATCATTTTATCACAAGGACTTTTGCACTGGATTGTTTATCACATCTCAATTTACAATCACCAAGATATGGAAACAACCCAAATGCCCATTAACCCATAAATGGATTAATAAACTGTGGAATATGTGGACCATGGAATACTTTTCAGACATAAAAAGATGGAAACTTTGCCAATTTTATCCAACCTGGATAGAGTTGGAGAACATTCTCTTTAATAAAGTATCACAAGAAAGGAAAAGCAAATATCCAATGTACTCAATACTAATATGAAGCCAGATGGACCAATACCGGCCAACCAAGAGAAAAACTCAATTTAATTCAAGTTAGGGGGAGGGAGAAAACAGGAGTGGGGAGCCGGGCGTGGGTGTTCCCTACCTAACAGGCACAATGTCAGGGTATATGGCACGCCTCCTAGGAGGGGGCCACAAGGACAACAGGGACCTCACCTAACAAATGTAAACGTTGTGTCCTGATTGTGCCCTCATATTAATCTGAAATTTAAAAAAAAAATTGCTGATAGAAATTAATGAAAACCTAAATAAATAGGTGGTTTAAAGCAAAAAGAAAGAAAGAAAGGAAGGAAGAAGAAGAAAGGGAGACAGCCTCAGCTGGTTCGACCTCAGCTAGGCGCATACAACATGCATCTTGGGCAACTCAGGTTACTTTCGCCACTGTACAGGGATCTGTAAATGATCACAACGTGCAACAAGTACTGATGTGGGGGTTACAAATAAATGTTAGGGAGCAGGTGAATTTAAAACTACAGAATTCATTAATAATGAGGATAAGCTGCATTTGTCATCTCATCAACCACTGAGACCCAGGTAGGAAGGCTGACGCAAGGATGGGAGAACTAGAGTATTCATGAACCTTAAGATTTTTGGAAAAGCAGAAGCACAGCGATCATCCGGGACATGTCTCTTCAGCATCTCCCAGAGTTGCCGCTTGCAGTTTCTACCAGGATCCCTGCACCATGGAACTCTGGAGGTCACCATATTTGTTGTATTCTATGTTGTAAATCAGTTTGGCAGAATCCCAGCCCCTAGGCATTCTGTCTTTTTTCTCTTCTTCCTTTTATCTCTTTCACATTTGTTATTCAATTCTTCCCCCAAAATAGTGATTAACACATTATTAGTGCTAAGTTAGTTTTCATAGTGTCAGTTTTTGATTCTGACAGATACACTGAACAGAGTTAAATACATACTTGCAGTGGCAGGTGAAAGTCTGAAGCACAAGCAGTGCCCATAGCTCAGTGGTGCACATACACCAAGGCTGGCAGGTTCGAACCCAGCCCAGGCCAGCTAAACAACAATGACAACTACAGCAAAAAAATATCCAGGTGTTGTGCAGGCACCTGTAGTCCCAGCTACGTGGGAGGCTGAGGCAAGAGAACCACTTAAGCCCAAGAGTTTGAGGTTGCTGTGAGCTGTGATGCCATGGAACTCTACAGAGGGTGACATGGTAAGACTCTGACTCAAAATAAAAAAGAAAGAAAGAAAGTCTGAAGCACAGATTCTCTGCCACTGCCTCTGCTAGTTCTTTTCTCCCCACATCCCAATCCTATGGTGACGAGCCCTATGTATGATGGTGTCACAAAACACACCCTTTTCATTAATAATTATCATAAAAGACAGCCCACTATAGAATTTTTTTATGTCTCTATGGAGAGATTTTGTATATCTGATTCAAATCTTTACAAAATTATGAAATATGTTGAGGAAGTACAACCACTTTGGGAGAAGTTTAGTAATTTGTATTAGAGTTTAAAAAAAAATACACCTGTCTATGGCCCAGCAATTGTATCCCTTGTACGACTCCAAGAGAAATAAGTGCATATGTTTGTAAAGATCCTCACACAAACTGCTAAGCACACCGTAACTGTAGCCGGCAGACAGCCCTCAGATTGGGAGAAAATATTTGCAGGCAATGCCTCCAACAAAGGTTTAATAACCAGAATCCACAGGAAAAAAAAAGAGAAAAAAAAGAAAATTCAAGTAAGTGAACAAGCAACCCGGTTAAATTTTGAGCAAGAGGTTTGAACAAAAATTCATCAAAGAAGATATACAGATATATAGGTGGCAAGCAGCAGATGAAAAACAATGTAACAATGGATTATTACATCTATGCATCTACTATAGTAGTTAAACACACACCAAGACGCCAGTTCCTGGTGAGTATTCAACAGAAATTGTCATTCATTGCTAGTGAGAATTAAAATGTTGCAGTATCTATCCTTACAGTTTCTTACAAAGACAGAGTTTTATCATATAATCCAGCAATTGCTTTCCACAAAAAATTCTGTACACTAATGTTTCTAGCTGTTTATTCACAGCTGCCATCCTGAAAACCACCAAAATATCCTTCAGCAGGTGAACAGGTCAACACCTGTGCAGCTCACATATAATGGAAAGTACTATACAGTGATTAAAAAGAAAAAATAAACAACTAGTATTCCATGCAATAAAAAAGACTCTTTTTTTTTTTTTGAGACAGAGCCTCAAGCTGTCACCCTGGATAGAGTGCTGTGGCATCACAGCTCACAGCAACCTCCAATTCCTGGACTCAAGCGAGCCTCTTGCCTCCACCTCCCAAGTAGCTGGGACTGCAGGCGCCCGCCACAACGCCTGGCCATTTTTTGGTTGCAGCTGTCATTGTTGTTTGGCGGGCCCGGGGTGGATTCGAACCCACCAACTCAGGTGTACGTGGCTGGCACCTTAGCCCACTGAGCCACAGGCACCGAGCCAATAAAAAAGACTCTTAAATGCACATTTCTAAGTAAAAGAAGCCAATCTGAAAATGCCACGTATTTTATGATTCTGTTTATGTGACGTTTTGAAAAAGGCTAACCTGCAGAGACAGAAAACAATTGAGTATTAAAGGGGTTTGAGGAAGAAGGAGAATTGAATATGAATATGGAAAGCACAGGTGACTTTTAGGGCTGTGGAACTATTTTGTGCGGCATGTTACTTACTGTTGGATAAGTGACACGATCTGTTTGCCGAACCTGTGTGTGCAAATTAAAACTAAGTCAACTACCATTGGCAGGGACTACCAAAATGGAATGCAAACTGTAACAGAATAACTTAATTCTATTTGAAATGTGTTGAATAACCTCCCTGGAGAGGATGTGTAAAAGAGCTGCGTCACTAGGAAACTCTGGGAATGAGCAGACAGCACAAGACTAAAGACGGAATCTGTAGCCTTTATATACTCCAACAATAGCGAAGCTGAAAAAACAGTCAAGGACTCTATTCCTTTCACAGTAGTACCAAACAAGATGAAATATTTGGGAGTTTACCTAACAAAGGATGTGAATGATCTTTATAAAGAGAACTATGAAACTTTAAGAAAAGAAATAGCTGAAAATGTTAACAAATGGAAAAACATACCATGCTCATGTCTGGGAAGAATCAATATTGTTAAAATGTCTATACTACCCAAAGCAATATATAATTTTAATGAAATTCCTATGAAAGCTCCATTGTCATATTTTATAGATCTCTAAAAAACAATAATTCGTTTTATATGGAATCAGAAAAAAACTCGAATATCCAAGATATTACTCAGAAATAAAAACAAAGGAGGAGGAATCACGCTATCAGACCTGAGACTGTACTATAAATCAATAGTGATCAAAACAGCATGGTACTGGCACAAAAACAGAGAGGTAGATGTTTGGAACAGAATAGAGAACCAAGACATGAATCCAGCTACTTACCGTTACTTGATCTTTGACAAGCCAATTAAAAACATTCAGTGGGGAAAAGACTCTCTATTTAACAAATGGTGCTGGGTCAACTGGCTGGTGACCTGTAAGAGGCTGAAACTGAACCCACACCTCTCACCATTAACTAAGATAGACTCTCACTCGATTAAAGACTTAAATTTAAGACATAAAACTATAAAAATTCTAGAAGAAAGTGCAGGGAAAACTCTTGAAGGAATCGTCTTGGGTGAATATTTTATGAAGAGGACTCCCCAGGCAATTGAAGCACTATGAAAGATACACTACTGGGACCTGATCAAATTAAAAAGCTTCTGTACAGCCAAGAATATAGTAAGTTTAGCAAGCAGATAGCCCTCAGAATGGGAGAAAATATTTGCAGGTTATGCCTCCGGCAAAGGTTTAATAACCAGAATCCACAGGGAACTCAAACGTATTAGCAAGAAAAGAACAAGTGGTCCCATCTCAGGATGGGAAAAAGACTTGAAGAGAGACTTCTCTAAAAAAAAGACAGGCGCACAGCCTACAGACACATGAAAAAATGCTCACCATCCTTAATCATCATAGAAATGCAAATCAAAACTACTTTGAGATATCACCTAACTCCCGTAAGATTAGCCCACATAACAAAATCCCAAAACCAGAGATGTTGGCGTGGATGTGGAGAAAAGGGAACACTTCTACACTACTGGTGGGAATGCATACTAATACGTTCCTTTTGGAAGGATGTTTGGAGAATACTTAGAGATCTAAAAATTGACCTGCCATTTGATCCTATAATTCCTTTACTAGGTATATACCCAGAAGACCATAAATCACATTATGACAAAGACATCTGTACCAGAATGTTCATTGTAGCCCAATTCATAATTGCTAAGTCATGGAAGAAACCTAAGTGCCCATCAATTCATGAAGGGATTAATAAATTGTGGTACATGTATACCATGAATATTACACAGCCTTAAAGAAAGATGGAGACTTTACCTCCTTCATGTTTACATGGATGGAGCTGGAACATATTCTTCTTAGCAAAGTATCTCAAGAATGGAAGAAAAAGTATCCAATGTACTCAGCCCTACTATGAAGCTAATTTATAGCTGTTGTATAAAGGGTATAACACAACTATAACACAAGAATATGGGGGGCAAGGGTAGGGAGGGGAGGGGGCAGGTTGAGGCAGAGGGAGGGTAATTGGTGGGGTCACACCTACGGTGCATCTTAGAAGGGTACAGGCGAACCTTACTAAATGCAGAATACAAATGTCTTTATATAATAACTGAGCAAATGCCAGGAAGGCTATGTTAATCAGTTTGATGAAAATAGTTAAGACTGTATATGAAACCAGCACATTGTACCCCTTGATTGCACTATTATACACAGCTATGATTTAATAATAAAGACAATAAAATTTAAAAAAATAGAAAAAATAAAACCCTATTCATAATATTATGTTAAGTCTACACTTGAAGTGTTCCACTTGCACAAGACTCCAATATGAATAGTTGTTTATATTGTGTAGTTATTTCAAACCAGGTTAAGACCTGACAAGTGTTTGACTTCTATTACAGTTTGGTATTAATTTTTTAATACAAAGATAAGAGTTTGTATTGATTGTGATTGCTGTAAGAAAAAATCTGTTTAGGAATACTGAAAACTTAAGGAAAGTAGGTCAAAATATAGTCAATTTTCCAATAGTCAGCAGGAGGAGGTAAGGGAGTTGCTTGTGGTATACATTCTTTGGCTAGGCAAAAGCTGTTTTCTTCTTAAATTATGGATTTAGGAAGTTTTTGTCTTTTTCTTAGTCCTAGTAATGTGCTTTCTTTGAAAACTGGACCTCTGGGTAGAGAATCTGGGCATGGATAATTTAACAGGGTAAAAAGTTAGAAAGGTTTTCTTTCTACCTCTGCTCTCACCTCAATGCCTTTCCATTTCTTCATTCAGCCTCTTTTACCTTAGGCGCAGTTTGTGATAATTTCAAGTTCCTACTTAAAATTGCTGAAAGCTATTACATTATTGGTACCAATAGCCAAAAACTACTCTCTGATGCCTGGTTTTAGCAACATATACAAATGTTGGAGGAAAAAAGTAGGTATATAAATAGGTAGAAACAAAGAACAGGGATTGGAATAGGGATACATAACATGAGAACTTAACTTTTAGCTCTTCACAAAAAGTCACAAGAATAATCCAATGATCTAGTGGGATAAAGTTAGAAGAGTAAATTTATACTTCCTTGTATTGCCTTTGCCCTTCTGCCTTTTAGAAAATTAGACTACGTCCAGGTGTAGGCCTGTATCCATTACTTTTTAAATTTTCTTTTAGTGTATTTAAGCCATTCTAAAAGAGAACGAATATAATATTTTTGAGGAAAATTTAACCAATGTGAATTAAGGAGAGTGGAGAATGGTGAACTGTTGATTGAACTAAAGCTTCACATTCAAGAATACCACCACCTAGCAGGACTATTTACAAACATGTACAGAACTTTTATTATGTTTCATGGTTTATCTATTTATATAAATTGCATTAAAAAGCTAGTAAGGAACCTTCTAAGTTTCTATGTAATCCTACTGAAGCTGCCATATTTGCTAAACAAATCTGGCCATACTTGCCCTGCTCCAACTAGAGGGCATGTATGAGGTTGACACGCTTATAAAATATTTCTGGAAACTACTCACCATGTTAAATTAGTTGTATTAATGTGGACTTTATAGTGCTTGGTCTCCCGAGTGGAGAAAAGACTTTCTTCTGAGCTCATTTACCTTGGTTGTCATCCTCATTGTCTTCCCAGGGTTCTTCATTTGCTAGCAGAGGGTTCTGTGACTCATTCATAGATCTCATAGGGAAGGAGTGTCCATCACCAGGGCTGAAAGGAAAAGCAAAGCTATAAGTTGCTCCAGTTGACATAAACTTTCTGTGAAGATAATAATCCTCTTAGAAATAGGAGGAGGGTTCTCGAGAATAGGGTTTTACAATAGCATTGTTCTCAATTTCTATACCATGTTTGTCTGCATCAGTGTTGACTGTTTTTATTTGTAAGCAACTCTTTAACTTAATTCTCACGATGCCCAGGATGGCAAAATGCACACACAGCAAGCTTCATAAGTATCATTTGATGATGATGACCCCAATTTATATCCCATTATCTTATTGCTTTGATTCTAAATTTTCAGGAAAGATAAGTAGACTCAGAATAATTGAATATAGTGGAGATAAGCTGCTTCAAATTGGTGAGAGATAATGCTTGAACATCCTATTATTTATTTGTCTTGAATGGCAGAAAGGTTATTAGGATCTAGGGGAAAGAGTTAAAGTGAGGCATCTCTAGAGTGTAGGTTTTGGGGGAGATTATCTACATGTGATATCTCCAATTAACCCACTGTGTGGGTATCTATGATAAGTTTGGGTCACCTCTCTGGTTAATTTTTGGCCATTAAGGTATGGGATTCATTGGAGGGAAGTGATCTGGCTCTTGATAGAGTAGGTTACACTTTGAAAGTTTGAGTCTATATATCTGAATGTATTCTAATTATTTTTATTAAATCATAAACACATAAATCATATATACATTAATGTATTTATGGGGTACAACGTGCTGTTTTCATATAGAATTAGGAATGCTTACATCACACTGGTTAATATGTACCTAATCTCATTTACTTAATTATTGTGTTAAGACATTTTTGCTCTATACTTAATAGATCTGACATGTACCCTTGCATTATGTACCACAGGTGTGCTCCCACCATTCACCATCCCTAGATCTGATCTCCTGCCTCTCCTCCCATACCCCCTCCTCCCTCCTTCATCCTGGGCCATAGTTGTGATCTATTCTTTTTTTTTTTCTTTTTGTAGAGACAGAGTCTCACTTTATCACCCTCAGTAGAGTGCTATGGCATCACACAGCTCATGGCAACCTCCAACTCCTGGGCTTAGGCAATTCTCTTGCCTCAGTCTCCCGAGTAGCTGGGACTACAGGTGCCCACCACAATGCCCGGCTATTTTTCTGTTTTGGCAGTTTGGCCGAGGCCAGGTTTGAACCCGCCACCTTCGGTATATGAGGCCAGTTCCCTACTCAATGAGCCACAGGCCTTGCCCATTGTGATCTATTCTTCATATGAAAGTGTGAGTGATTGTAAATTGGTTTCATAATAGAACTGAGTACATTGGATAATTTTTCTTCCATTCTTGAGATACTTTACTAATTAGGATATGTTCCAGTTTATATGGAATAAACATAAAAGATGTAAAGTCTCCATCTTTTTTAAGGCTGTATAATATCCCATGGTATACATATACCACAATTTATTAATCCATTCATGGGTCGATAGGTACTTGGGCTTCTTCCATGACTTGGCTATTATGAATTGGGCTGCAATGAACAACCTGCTGCAAATATCTTTGTTATAATGTGATTTTTGGTCTTATGGATATATACCTAGTAAAGGAATTGCAGGATTAAACAGCAGGTCTACTTTTAGATTCCTGAGTATTCTCCATATTTCTTTCCAAAAGGACTGTATTAGCATCCACTTCCACCAGAAGTGCAGAAGTGTTCCTTTTTCTCCATCCACACCAACATCTGTAGTTTTGGAATTTTGTTATGTGAGCCACTCTTACTGGAGTTAGATGATATCTCAAAATGGTTTTGATTTGAATTTCTCTGATGATTAAAGATGATGAACATTTTTTCACGTATTTGTAGGCCATGCACCTGTCTTCATCAGAGAAGTTTCTGTCCAAGGCTCTGGCTCACATAGAAATGGGGTTATTTGTTCTTTTCTTATTGATAAGTTTGAGTTTTCTGTGGATTCTGGTTATCAGACCTGTGTCAGAGGCATAACCTGCAAATATCCTCTCCCATTCTGAGGGATGTCTACATGCTTTACTTACTGTGTTCTTTGCTGTGCAGAAGCTTTTTAGTTTGATCAGATCCCAGTAACGTATTTTTGGTGTTGCTTCAATTGCCTGGGGTGGGGGGGGTGTCCTTATCATAAACTATTCTCCCAGGCCAATTTCTTCAAGTGTTTCTCCTGCACTCTCTCCAAGAATCTTTATAGTTTCATGTCTTAAGTTTAAATCTTTTATCCTGTGAGAGTCAATTTTCATTAATGGTAAAAGGTGTGGGTCCAGTTTCAGTCTTCTACAAGTCGCCAACCAGTTCTCCCAGAATCATTTGTTAAATAGGGAATCTTTCCCCCAATTTAGATTTTTGATGAGCTTATCAAAGATCAGATGATGATAAGTGTCTGGGTTCATCTCTTGGTTTTCAATTCTATTCCATACATGTACCTCTCTATTTTTGTGCCAATACTATGCTGTTTTGATCACTACATATTTATAGTATAGTTTGAAGTCTAGTAGCATGATTCCTCCTGATTTGTTTTTATTTCTGAGTAATGTCTTGGCTATTCGAGGGTTTTATTGGTTCCATATAAAACTAAGTGCTATTTTTTCCAGATCTTTAAAGTGACAGTGGTGCTTTAATAAGGATTTCATTAAATTTGTAAATTGCTTTGGGTAATATGGACATTTAAACAATGTTGATTCTTCCTAGTCATGAACATGGTATGTTTTTCCATTTGTTAACATCTTCAGCTATTTCTTTTCTCAGAGTTTCATAATTCTCTTTCTAGAGATCTTTCATGTCCTTTGTTAGGTAAATTCCCCAACATTTCATCTTCTTTGGCACAACTGTAAAAGGAATAGAGTCCTTGACTATTTTCTCGTCTTCACTATTACTGGTATATATAACAGCTACTGATTTGTGAGTATTGATTTTGTATCCTGAGATGCTACTGTATTCCTTGATCACTTCTAAGATTTTTGTGGTTGAGTACCTGGGGTTTTCCAGGTATTAAATCATATCATCTGCAAAGAGTCAAAGTTTGATGTCCTCTGACACTATATGGATAACCTTGATCGCCTTCTCTTGCCTTATTGTGATGGCTAACACTTGCATTACAATGCTAAAAAGCAGTGGAGACAATGGACAACCTTTCCTGGTTCCTGGTCTGAATGGAATTGTTTTCAATTTTATTCCATTCAATATGATATTGGCTATGGGTTTGCTGTAGATGGCCTCTATCAGTTTAAAAAACTTTCTTCTATATCTATTTTCCTAAGTGTTCTGATCATGAAAGGATGCTGGATATTGTGAAAAGCTTTTACTGCATCTATTGAGAAAATCGTATTTTCTTTGTTTTTTAGTTTGTTTATGTGATGTATTGTATTTATAGATTTGTGTATATTGAACCAACCTTGAGACCCTGGAATAAAACCCACTTAGTCATGGTGTATAATTCATTTGATATGTTGCTGGATTCTGTATTCCAAATTTAAATCTAAGTTACTTTTGGATTATTCATTTGATATTACCTGTGTTTTCTCCTGTTCATTACTGCTTAATTAAAAGTTGGCATATTTATTGACAGTACTCTACAAAGAATGTACTATAAGTAAATGGGTTTTGATAATTTTTATGTTCTTTATTCCAGAGAAGGCTTATTTTATTTTATTTTATTAATGTAAGAGTACAAACAACTTAGGTACAACATCTACATATGTTAGGTAGAGACCCTTTTGTAGTTCTGTCCCATACCCAAAAAGAGTGCCAATACCTTACACTGTGTCTATTAAGTGGGATCACACCAATCTCCTCTGCTCCTTCTTTCTCTCCCCGGACTCATTCTTCTTCCCCCCAACTTAAATTGAATTGAGGTTTTCTTTTATCTTGGCATGTATTAGATATTATTTTATCTTGACTTTGCACAGATTCATTTCAATGTGTCTTGGAGTTGCTCTATTCATGTCGAGATGACCCAGGGTTCAATATACCTCTAAAAGAAGTGTTTCAGAATCTTTAGTGAACTTTGAGAAATTTTAGTTTATGATATCCTACAGTAGGGCTTCCATTCCTTTGGAACATTCTTATTCCGCTTGTGAGATCCCTATGGTTCATATATTTGAATGCTTTCTGAAGTCTCATAATTCTCTGAGCAACTGTTCTGCTTTACCTCTGTTATTTGCTGGCTCTTTAACTACCTGGATAAATAGCTCAAGAGTTTTATCCTCAAGTTCTGAGGTTCTTTCCTCTCCGTGATTTAATCTGTTATTGATACTGTCTACTGCATCTTTAAGTTCATTGATTGACACTTTCAAATCCTTAAACTCTGTCATAGCCTTTCTATATTCTTCATATCATTCATTCATGTTTTGGTTCTGTTTTTCCACGTTCTGATCTATTCCCTTTATTGGCTTTGCCATCCAAAGTTTAAATTCCCTTTCTGTCATTTCCATTAAATTGTTCTGGGTAGAATCCTCTGTGGTGGCTACATCATGATCCCTTGGAGGAGTTGCTCTGTTATGGATTTTCATGTTGCCAGAATTTTTCTGCTGGTTCTTCCTCAGGTGTGTTTTCTTCTTTTTCACTTCCTTCCTGTACTTTTTCCTTTCACTGCATATTTCACTTTAAATTACCTTGTCTTTGACCTTAGGTGTTGAAGTGGCCTTTAGGTATAAGGCCAAAAGGATGAGAAGGGTAAAGAGCAATAAGGGAGAGAGGACATAAAAAATATAGAGAAAAAAAGAAGGGATATAAAAGTACAGAGTTGAATAAAAGGAAAAAAAAATAAAGAGGGAAAGGGAGAGACAGGAGAAATGGTGACGTTTAGCAGGGTGCTTTGACTTACATACACAACACCAGGTCTTTGGGGGCGATGCTGTGTGCATCCCTTTAGGTCAGGATATCCATACCAGCCTGGGGAAAAACAAGACTCTACTTTTGCCAAACATAGAAAAATTAGCAGTATGTCACAATGGGGATCTACCAATACTGTCTTTCCAAAGGCCAAAACTAGAAGGATACCCTTGACTATGAGCTCATGGCTTCCTTGAGCCAGGCCAATGCTGTGACCCCACCCCTCAGCCAGACCAATGTCATGATCCCCAGAGAAAAGAAAAAAATTATAATAAAATGAGGAAAATTAAAAATACAATTATATAAAATGAAGAAAAAAGGTATATCTTAGTTGTATGAAAGATTTATGTGGATAGGATGAGAAAAGGAGAGAAATATCTACCACAATGGAAAATATGTCTACAAAGGAGAAAAAAGAGAAATAAAAACTAAAGAATAAAAGAGTCTGAGAAACCATAACCAAAATGGAGTACCCCTTGCTATTAAAGAAAGTGAAAATGAAAAAAATAAAATATACCCTCAAAAAACCAAATGAAATTAAAAAAAAAAAAAAACAGTAACAAGAAAAAAAACAAAACTAAGAAAAAATTTGGAAAAAAAGAGTGAAATATTTATGTGAATATTATGTGAATATATATGTAAATATACATACAAATACATATACAGAGTGGAAATAAAGTTTGTGTGCAATTTATTATGCTAAACTACTTTTTAAAATTATTTGGGATTCAGTGAGGGTACAAAGAATTAGGTTACACTGAATGCATTTGTGGATAAAATCCTTCTTATAATTGTGTCCCACCCCTAAGACATGTGCTATATACCAGGACCCTAACCGCCTCCCCACTTGCTCATTACCCTACTCCTCCCTTGTATTAGCTCATCTACTGCCTTCATATTAGAATAGAGTATATTAGATTTTTGCTTCTCCATTCTTATGATGCTTTACTAACATAAATGTATTCTACCTCCATCTAGGTTAATACAAAAAATGTAAAGTCTCCATTTTCTTAATGTCTGAATAGTATTCCATGGTATACATATACCACAGCTTGTTAATCCATTCCTGGGTTGGTGGGCATTTAGGCTGTTTCCACATTTTGGAGATTGTAAATTGAGCTGTGATAAACAGTCTAGTGCAAATGTTCTTATGCTAAAAGGATTTTTTTTTTCCTTCTGAGTAGATGCCAAGTAATGGGATAGCAGGATCAAATGGGAGGTCTAGGTTGAGTTCTCTGGGGATTCGCTATACTTCCTTCCAAAAAGGTTTTATTAGTTTATAGTCCCTCCAACAGTGTGAAAGTGTTCCCTTCTCTCCACATCCATGCCCAGCATCTGCAGTTTTGAGATTTGTGATGTGGGCCATTCTCACTGGGGTTCAAAGATATCTCAGGGTGGTTTTGATTTGCATTTCTGTGATGATTAGGAATGATGATCATTTTTTCATATGTTAGTCATTCATATGTCTTCCTTAGAGAAGGTTCTGTTCATATCTTGCCCAGTGACATATGGGATTGTTGGGTCTTTTTTATGTTGATTAATTTGAGGTCCCTATAGATCTTAATTATCAAGTTTTTGTCCAATTCATAATGTGCAAATATCTTTTCTCATTCTGAATGTTGTCTGTTTGATTTGGTTGTTCTTTCCTTACCTATTCAGAAGCTTTTCAGTTTAAGTCCCATTTGTTTTTTTGTATTGTTGTTGCAATTGCCACAGAAGTCTTCTTCATAAAGACTTTCCCCAGGCCAATATGTTCAAATCTTTTCCCAACACTTTCTTCAAGGATTTTTATTGTTTCATGCCTTAGATTTAAATCTTTTATCCATCTTGAAAAATTATTGTAAGTGGTGAGAGATGTGTGTCCAGTTTACGTCTTTTACATGTGGTTATCCAGTTCTCCCAGCCACATTTATTAAATAGAGATTCTTTTCCCCAGTGTATGTTCTTATATGGTTTATCAAAGATCAGGTGGCTGTAAGATGTCTTTTTAATCTCATGGTTTTCAATTTGATTCCAAATGTCAATGTCTCAATTTTTGTGCAAATACTATGCTGTTTTAATCACTATGGCCTTGTAGTATAGCCAAAACTCTAGAGGAATGATACCTCTGGCTTTGTTTTTATGACTAAGAATTTCCTTGGCTATATGAGGTTTCTTCTGGTTCTCCACAAAGGGAAGAATTTGTTTTGCAAATATTGAAAGTATGATGATGGTAATTTAATGGAGATTGCATTGAATCTGCAGATTGTTTTGGGGAGTATAGATTTTCACAATGTTGATTCTTCCTAGCCATAGGCATGGTATGTTCTTCCATTTATTAATATCTTCTTCTTTTTCTTTCCTTAGGGCTTTGTAATTGTGTTTGTAGAGATCCTCACCTCTTTTGTTATGTACATTCCTAGGTATTTCATTTTTTTTGAAGCTACTTTTAAGGGAATTCTTTCTTTGATTAGCCTCTCATCTTGGCTGTTATTGGCATATACAAAGGCCACTGATTTGTGGATATTGATTTTATATCCTGAAACATTACTGTATTTTTCATCACTTTTAGGAGTCATGTGGATGAGTCTTTGGGGTTCCCTAATTATAAGATCATA
>CAUYRH010006549.1:0-55927 GCA_963574655.1 Perodicticus potto
TCTTTTACTTTCTTTATCCTTGTTATGTGAAACATACCACTTGACCGATGAACAGTGTGTTGGGTATAAGGTTATTATAGTCAAAATTTAAGAGATCAGCCCAGCACCTGTGGCTCAACAGGCTAAGGCACCAGCCACGTACACCTGAGCTGGCGGGTTTGAATCCAGCCCAGGCCCGCCAAACAACAATGACGGCTGCAACCAAAAAATGGCCGGGCATTGTGGCAGGCGCCTGTAGTCCCAGCTACTTGGGAGGTGGAGTCAAGAGACTTGCTTGAGCCCAGGAATTGGAGGTTGCTGTGAGCTATGATGCCACGGCACTCTATCCAGGGCGACAGCTTGAGGCTCTGTCTCAAAAAAAAAAAAAAATTTTAAGCGATCATACCAATTAAATTGCAATTCTAGTTGGAAGTTCATATTCTTTATGAGATGTAATTTTATAATAAACATACTTACTTTGAAATAATGCAACTATGGTAATGTGTTTAAGAATTTATTTGAGGTTTTAAAGTTCAGGCAGTACTTATTTATAAACAAATTATAGGTTTAAATTAAAATTTAAATAATTTATAATAATGGAGTGGTCCTACTTCAGAAAAAAGGGTTAAATTATAAATTATGATTATATATAGTTGTTATCTTTAAGTGATATCCTTTTCATATTTTTTTTGGCTTTGTTTGCAGGTCCTAATCTACCCATGGCTACAGTTGACATAAAAAACCCAGAAATCACAACAAATAGATTTTATGGTCCACAAGTTAACAATATCTCTCATACCAAAGAAAAGAAAAAAGGAAAAGCAAAAAAAAAGAGATTAACAAAGGCAGATATCGGAACACCAAGCAATTTTCAGTAAGATTTTTTGTTGTTCTTGCATTTACTTTTGATTTATTACTTACTGCTCTTAACTTTTTAGAAAGTTTTGTTTTCTTTTGGGAGGATACTTGCATTCATCACTTGCATACATTTTTAAGTATGGGTTAATTGGAGCTTTTTTAAAGCAGTTGCTCAGTCGTTGTTCTTTGAATCTTATAGTTTACTTTTCTATCATAAGAGAAAATTTAAAGTTACTTCTTCAACTAACTGTTGGACAAAAAATGATTTCTCACTTTGTGTTCTATAAATAGCATTTAGAACTTTTCTAGAGGCATTGGCTAGAGGCAGTAAAAACCTTTGGTATTTATAGGGCATATTTCAAACATTATTTCCATAGTTCATTATAAAACTCCTGTCTTCTCACATATATAATTCTTAATTCTCACATGCTAATTTTACATGTAAAGAAATAGATGTTTAGAGACATATGTTAAAAATGTTAAGATTCAGTTAATGAGGCATAGCCAGGACTAGAATCCCAGTCTCCTCATTCCTCATACATAGTTTTTCCCAGAATATGGTTATAGTGTGAAAACTATTCAGGTTAAAAATTCAAAGCCAAATGTTTATTTGATTTCATATATATTACGGTTTTAATGCCTTATATGCATTTTATTTTTCTGTATTTTTCTATTTTCTCCTTTAGGCACATTGGTCATGTTGGTTGGGATCCAAACACAGGCTTTGATGTAAGTCTGTTTTCACACCATATATGTTATTCCTCTAAATATGTGGTAATGTTTTGGCCTATCTTTAGATTTTTATCTTTATTCATTTTTGTGGATTCTGGTGTCTATATGAATGTATTTGTGTTTTATGTATGTATGCCACTGAGGTTTGAAACCATAGTATTCTATCATTCCTGGCTTTATATATGTGTACTGTGTAATTAAAATTCTTGTGCTTTGAAAACCAAGAGAAAAAAGTCATTTCTGCTGAGTGATAATTTCAGGAGAATATTTAACAAATTACTGGAAAGTATTGTAATCAATTCTGAATATTCAGGTTTTGAATTATCTAGATCTTTGCATTCTCTTATCCTTTTGGCAGTTTCATTCATTATTTTATAGCACTGTGAGCAGGGTGTGTAAAACTGCTGGTAAAAAACAGTGTTTGGATAAACTATTTTGGTTGTTTTGTTATAACTCCAGTTTTAATTCCACAAACATATTAAATGCTTCTTTATAGTAGGCACTGTAAAAGGTTCTTGGGTTACAGGGAAATTACCCTCAGATTTTACCCTCAGATTTTCAAATGGATTTACTTTCTGTCTGTTTATTCATGTTTATACATAAACTTATTTAGGAGAGGTAAAATGAGTAAGCTTTGGAGATGTCTGAATCACGAACAGGTTAGTAGAACTCTAAGTGAAATGCCCTCTTTTTGAAGGCAAGGACCAAAAAAGAAAGAAAATATGATAGAAAACCTATTCTTGTTTCTTATCTATTCAGTTTTTTTAAAAAATAAGAAAATTTAATAGCATATAAATTGCATCCGGTACAATGGCTCTAGCCGTAATCCTAGCACTCTGGGAGACAGAGGTAGAGGCAGGTAGATTGCTGAGCTCACAGGTTCGAAACCAGCCTGAGCAAGACCCCATCTCTAAAAATGGCCTGGCATTGCGGCCCTGAAGTCCCAGCTACTCGGGAGGCTGAGGCAAAAGAATCACTTGAGCCCAACAGTATGAGGTTGCTGTGAGCTATGACATCACAGCACTTTACCAAGGGCGACAAAGTGAGACTCCGTCTCTTAAAAAAAAAACCCAAGAAACAAAAACAAAAAAATAAATACATAGCCATGTTAAAAGTTTATAAACTTAAAATAGTTTCATAAGGATACAGATATGAATTACATTTTATCGTGCTTTATTTTTAAAATTGGGATAGATTTTATGATTAGCAGTTATTTTATCTGTTGTAGCTGAATAATTTGGATCCAGAACTGAAGAATCTTTTTGATCTGTGTGGAATCTCAGAGGCACAACTCAAAGACAAAGAAACATCAAAAGCTATATATGACTTTATTGAAAAAACAGGAGGTGTTGAAGCTATTAAAAATGAGCTACGAAGGCAAGGTAACTTCTGTTTAAGCATTTTTACCAATTTTTTTATTTTGAATCTTTTGAGATCAGTTTAATGGAAGACATATATTCATGTGAACCTTTTTTTGAGCTGAATATTTGAATTTATGGATAGGTTATGTCACCCATCATACCATATCTTAGTGGAAAACACTTGACAAGCTTTCATTTATTATTAAAATTTTTTTTGCAGTTTCTGGCTGGGCTGGGTTTGAACCTACTACCTCCGGCATATGGGGCCAGCGCCCTACTCCTTTGAGCCACAGGCACAGCCCTATTAAAATTTTTTTTATTAAATTTGCGAAAATTCATGCAAAATCTTTCAGATATTCTATTTTAGAATAAGTTATAGTTGCTTAAATTTTACTCCATGAATTCTAGAAACCACTATTAAAGTTGTTTTTATTATAATTCAGAAATAGCAATTTAAATATAATCACCTTCTAATTAGTAATGTAAGCATTTTCAGTATATAAATCTAACTTTCTATTAATTTTGAAATACACTTTTTCTTGGGTAAAGCCTAAAATTTTCTTTTTGGTACCTAACAGCACAGTTTGCGGCCTTTTAAGATATGATATTTTATTAAAGCACCTTGTATTTTAGTTGTTTCCTAACAGTTACCACAGTAAAATACAGATAAAGTAACTCAGTTTTCCAATATGACAGTCATGTCTTTGCCACCTTGTGAATTTGGAATTCTTTTCTTTCCTTCTTCCTAGTTTTTGCATACTCATAATAGTGTAGCAGAGTAAAACTTTCAGTTAAAGCATTCTTCTGAAGATCCTAATTGTCATTTAAAATTAGGTATTTGGCTTACCTGTGTCTTTTCACTGCCAGTGTTCAGTCTTTGATCCATTGATTGACTCATTGATTCATTTACTAACATATGCAGTATTCATTATGCCAGCATTAGTCTTAGGATGTTTAAATATGAAGGTTTTCTACCTTTTAGAAATCTTATAATTTTAGTATGCAAACAGATATGTAAATAAGTATAATACCATAATTACTATTGTGGAAACTCAGTGTTCTTCTGAAACTAGCATGATGCTAATTTATCTTACTGTGCAGAAAATTACATTTCCAAATGCAGTGGATTTTTAAAAAACATACCTTGGGCACAATACTCGGTTTCTAAATGTTTCCAGTCAGTCAGTTATTGTCAGTGTGCAGATGGTAGAAGGTCTTGAACTGTCCTGTGTTCCTTGACTTTCTTTTTCTCCAGCATTACCACCCACTGGCATCTTACATTTCCTGGCGATGCTTAGCATCTCTCTCTCTCTGAATTTATAAGTTTATGAATTATTCTTGACAATTTTGGACTGTCTATACTGCTGCTCTATCAGCTGAATAAACTGAGAGTTGACCATATTAACTTGATAAGGTTTGGTTTTTAAATTTTATTATTACTGCTCTTAATTTTTTTTCTTTTGGAGACAGAGCCTCAAGCTGTCACCCTGGATAGCGTGCAGTGGCATCACAGCTCACAGCAACCTCCAATTCCTGTGCTCAAGCGAGTCTCTTGTCTCCGCCTCCCAAGTAGCTGGGACTACCGGCGCCTGCCACAATGCACAGCCAATTTTTTTTTTTTTTTTTGGTTGCAGCCGTCGTTGTTTGGCGGGCTGGGCTGGATTCGAACCCACCAGCTCAGGTGTACGTGGCTGGCGTCTTAGCCCGTTGAGCCACAGGCGCTGAGCCATATTATTACTGCTTTTTATTTTGCCTGCTTTCAAAACATTAAATTAGGCAATGCCTTTCCTAAATTGAATTACCTAAAACAAACCAAAAAAGACACAGGTATTAAAAAACATTCTGCGGGAACAAAAGATAACAATTTTTATCTTATTCAAGAACCTAACTCTATGGAACTTTTTAGTAGCCAAAGAATGATTTCATAAGACAAAATTTTAAAAAAGGAATGGTAGAAAGGCAAATGAACAATTTGTTAAGGAAATGTTTTCTAAGCAGAGCACATAATATAAATTAATATTCAAAAATGGGAAAAATTAGAATGGGAAAAATTAATGAACTTGTCTTAAAAATAGGCTTTGTTAGACCTACTGAATCAAATCTCTTTATATTTACTGTGTAAAATCATGTGATCATGTTCATAAAAAAGTAACAGACTTGTGATTTTCAACGTTTCTTTTTGTTTATATGCAATTGTTTCAAATTCATTAACTCATAGTAATCTGTTCTGTAGGTCTGCCACAATGGAGGGTATGCAAGTGAGACATAATTTGACCCATTGCTCCAAGTTATATATATGCTATCTTGTGTTGATTTTCAAAGCAGCTAAAGTGCATATATTCTGTGTCCAAATCTAACTTCCAGTAAGGTTTTCTAACCTGTACTCAAACTAATGTTTTGGTATATAGACACTAAAATAAAAGGAAACTAATTTTTTATGAATCAAAGCTTTTACTTTATAATTTACATATAATTGCATTGAAATTCTATGGATTTTTTTTAAAAAAACTTTCCCACAGCACCTCTGTTGTTTTTATTATTACTAATTATATTTTTTATATTTAGCGATTGCTTTTCATGCTTCACATTCTTTCAATAACTTTTATAAATAAATTTAAGTTTATACATTAATTCAGGTCAGGAAAGAGGCACTAAACATAAACACACATAGTTCTGCAAGTACTTATTCAGAGAGTTGCCAGTATCTCCATAAATTTGAATTTGTGTTAGCTAAAATGTATTTTTTTCATCTTGATGACAGTATATGAGAGTGGTTCTTTAGTGTTTCTTGAATTCTATAATACCACCTTTTTAAAAGCTTAAGTTAATGTTATTTTACGATTTCTTCTTATAATTCCTATAAATATCTAGGAAGTTATCTACTTGTACTCCTAATATTGATCTGAGATACTATATATTTTTAAGCATATCAACCTTTATAGTGTGCTATCAAGAAAATCTTTTTTCTGTAAGCTCCATTCTTCATTCCTTTTAGCTAAGCTTTGATAATAGCAGTTGTTATTGTTGTAACTTCTGTTTCATGCTTTTTACTTTATTTTTAAAAATAATCTAAAAAATACTATTGTAATTCTGGTTCTAGTGTTTGCAGTGACTTAAGAGTTTTGAAAATCTGTGGAATATAGACTTGCTCCCAGTGGTGGGTGGTGTCTGCTTAACAGACGTTTTCGTGCATATAAGCCTAATTAACATCATTCCCTCTGTCCTTTCCTCTCCTCTTTTAATTCATTCACATTTTTACCATGGGATATAGCGTGTCTTTTACATGCTTTCCTTTTAATGTTGATACAATGTAATGACTGTAAAAATTGAAAATTGGTAATGGATGCTTTCTTTGAGAAATGTAAAAATTGAAAATTAGTAATGGATGCTTTCTTTGAGAAAATACAAAGAGGTTTACTAATACTTCAAGATAACAGAAATGTTGAACTTGTGCTACATTCAAATAGGATGCAGCTAATGATTTATTCACTATAAATTAAGGTCTTTCCTTTTCTCAAGCAAAGAGTTATTAGTGTTACTTAAATGGTTAACTGGGCCACTAATTATCTCAATAAATTTCTTTACTGCAAGTTCAGAAGGATGTTAGTCTTTTGTATGTAAAACTCGTACAAAAAATTATGAACCTGGGTGGCGCCTGTGGCTCAAAAGAGTGGGACACCAGCCCCATATGCCGGAGGTAGGGGGTTCAAACCCAGCCCCAGCCAAAAACTGCAACAAAAAAAAATTATGAATCCCAAGTTCTTAGTGAAACAGCAAGAAATGATGGTCTGTTTACTACCTTACGTGGTAGGATAGGCTGAGTCCTTTTCCTCTTCAGTAAAAGATGACCAAATCCTAAAACTTCCAGTCTAGACAATATTATTGCTATTTGAAGTATACAACTAAAACTTATTAGAATGAAATCTTGTATATGTTTGAAGGGTTTGGTGCACTATCTCATTTAGGGTGTATACATAGCATGTATATGCCATGTTCTTATTTTCCTCTTTGGTTGCAAAATATATTAGTACAGGACTTTGTTTTTAGCTAGTTTGAGGTCTTCTTTTGAGTACTTTTATAAACTTGAGTGAATTTCAGCTGCAACACCTAGACTTGCATTGTACCTTGAGAGTAGACACCTAGACTTGCATTGTACCTGAGTGTCCTACTTCAGTAGCCTAGGGGATAACCCTCCTGCTTTCAGCTGTCTATGATTTCCATTTTGAAAAATTTATATGCCCAGAGTCTATAGCTATGTGAATATTGGCTTTTCTGCAGGTTTCATCCAGTGTTAATGATTATATTTGATAAGCTTTTCTAGCACGATTCCTATGATTATCACAAGTGAAATTGTAAGACACCATTTTGCTCCCTTTGAAGTGAGAGAATCTTTTTCACTTCTGGCATCATTGTATTACTGAGCATCCAATTTATTCGTTGTAATTAAGGGAGATATGTATTATTAAATAGGTTGGGTAGGAATATCCATCAGTACCTTATGATACTTTGTGTCAGTAAATACAAATAGTTGTTATGGATTCTAGGATTTCTCCTAAAAATACTAATTTTTCTGTTTTTCAGTGGACAAATAATGAAATATATTATGTGAATTTTTGTATACTGCTGGTAAAATCATGAAATAAAATAAATTTTAGGGCAACGCCTGTGGCTCAGTGAGTAGGGCACTGGCCCCATATACCGAGAGTGGCAGGTTCAAACCCACCCTGGCCAAACGGTAACAAAAAAATAGCCGGGCGTTGTAGCAGATGCCTATAGTCTCAGCTACTCGGGAGATTAAGGCAAGAGAATCGCCTGAGCCCAGGAGTTGGAGGTTGCTGTGGGCTGTGATGCCATGGCACTCTACTGAGGGCAATAAAGTGAGACTCTGTCTCTAACTAACTAACTAACTAAATAAATAAATAAATTTTAGTACATTATGGTTTTAGTTATATTCCCCATTGTTTGAATTTGATTTCCTATTATATCTTACATTTTCACTTAGTGGAATAAGAATAGAAATATCGTTACTACCAGAACAATGGTAATTTTTTATTAATAACTTTGATTTTGCAGTTTATAGTAGAAATTATCAGTTAATCATCAGTTTGTTTCTCCTGTAAGTAATTGAACATTTCAGTTGCGCACCCAGTTTCCCATATTCCATTACTAGAATTGCAGACTATCGTTTAGAAATATATGACATTATACTATGTCATATAATTGGATGACAAAGGCTTACATTTTAAAAGAAAGGTGTTATATTTGAGTTTTAGCTCAAATTAATGTGAATCAATTTTAATGGGTTAATGCCACACTATATACTTCTGAATGTGATTTTGTTAAAAAAAACTAAATAACTTGATTCTTTAAAGGAGGGCAGTATTCATTAATTTTTATAAAATGTAATACAATGCTTATTAACCAAAATGCTTAATTTTCTTATTAAGATTTTGTTATTAATGTTATTATATCAAGTAGAAAAGTATTTATTTCCCTTACTTTCACAACTGGTACTGATTCCTCAAAACTAATTTCTACTGTTTTAGCCAATATTTTCCAAGAAGCAACAGGAATGAAGCTGAGAATTCCCAAATAAAATTGTAAGATATCATATGTGCTTAGATAACTTTTAAAAGTAAATGCAAAGGTAAAGGTTTTTTTTGTGGATATTAATTATTAAAGTAAGTTGCTTTTCAATATGATGATTGTAAGGGAAAAAACATGCCTTCTTTTTTTTGTTTTCATTTCAGCACCTCCGCCTCCTCCACCACCATCAAGGGGAGGGCCTCCTCCCCCTCCACCCCCTCCCCCTCCACATAGCTCAGGCCCTCCTCCTCCTCCTGCCAGAGGAAGAGGTGCTCCACCACCACCACCTTCAAGAGCTCCCACAGCTGCACCTCCACCACCCCCTCCTTCTAGGCCTGGTGTAGGAGTCCCTCCACCACCACCAAATAGGATGTACCCTCCTCCGCCTCCAGCCCTTCCCTCCTCAGCACCTTCAGGGCCTCCACCCCCACCTCCACCTCTATCAGTGGCAGGGTCAGTGGCCCCGCCTCCACCACCTCCGCCTCCACCTCCACCTGGGCCTCCACCGCCTCCTGGTGTCCCCTCTGATGGGGACCATCAAGTTCCAACTCCTGCGGGAAGCAAAGCAGCTCTTTTGGATCAAATTAGAGAGGGTGCTCAGCTTAAAAAAGTGGAACAGAACAGTCGACCAGTGTCCTGCTCTGGACGGGATGCACTTTTAGACCAGATACGACAGGGTATTCAACTAAAATCAGTAAGTAAGCTCTTCTTTTCATTTTAGATCCTGTATCAATCACAATGGCATTTTAAAGTAATTTATAAGAAAAGTTTATTCTTTTGCTATTTTTCTCTTGCTTTTTAGCTTTTTAATCCTGTGAATGTTAATATTTTTATATATAATGAAATGTATAATTTTTTAATTCAGTTTTGATAAATACCTATAGCTGTGTAACCCATATATCAAAATGTAGACCATTTCTGTCACCCCAGAATGTTCCCTCATGCCTTTTCCTGGTTCTTCCAAAAATAGTCACTGACCTGATTGCCATAGATTAGTTTTACCTATTCTAATATTTCATATAGTTTTGTTGTATGTCTGGAAGTCATTGTTCTAGACTTTGCTTTTACATGAAAGGTACTTCAATTTAAAGAAAAATTCTTATTAAACTATGGGAAATTAAAAATGGCCCTATTCATACCAATTGGAATCACTTTCGTAAATCCAGACTAGTAACTTTATGAAAATTAAATTACGTTTTAAAGTTTCCACATTCTAAAATTTGGATTAGTAGAGAATCACACTCATAGAAAATTGAAAGAGTTCTAATAGATTATCTGATAGTGATGGCAGATAAATTAGGATTATCCGAATTGGGTGAGGTAATCATTTAATCTCTAGAGGTTAGCAAGCGTTTTTCTTTAAAGGATCAGATGGTAAATATTTTAGGTTTATGAGTCTTATAGTTTCTTGTCATTTCTGCTCAGCTCTGCTGCTATATCATGAAAGCAACCACAGACATACCTAAATGAATGGGCATGATTGCATTCTGTAAAACTTATTTTTGGATACTGAAAGTGAATTTCATATACTTTTATATCATAAATTCTCTTATTTTGGTTATTTAAAAAAAAATCATTTGAAATTGTAAAAACCATCCTTAGTATTTAGGTTTAAAAGCGAAAAATGTGCCCCAAATCCAGAGGACAGGCTAGATTTGGCTTATGGTCTATACTTTACTGACTCCTATCCTAAAGCCTAACCTGTCTACAATTACTTCCTTCTGAGCCTTTATGGGTAATGTATTCTACATGACTTAAGTGAGGTAATGGATAGTCGATTTTTCTATGAGGAAAAAGAAGATAACTAAAGGATATTTTAATTGAAAATTATTTTGCAACATAAGGGGTTAAAGTAACTATCGATCTCACAAGCTTGGGTAGGAGGAAAGTGATGGATAGGAAACACAATTAATCAAATGAAAACATTTAAACTTAGCATACCATATAGTTAAGAGATTTAAGAAGTTTCTGATCTTTAAAGTACATCTAAATCTTTTCTTTACATGTATTCAGAAGAGCACTTAGATCAACCTGTGAGCAATCACCTTCACTCACTTTCCCCTTTTAGTTCAGACTGAAGATTTCTCAGAAGCAATTGAAGAACTTTAAGGGTGGTTAGTGGGGAGTATCAATGTCAAAATGGCCACAATTTAGGTGTAGAGCAGGTTTTAATAAGGTCATTTACTTTCAGCTTTTACCTTGGAATCGTTGCTAGTTCCCATGTCACTCTCATTCCCTTGTCTCCCCCTCCTATCCTACCTTTTCATTTTCTATTTTCTTTTCAGAACAAGCTTTTGTTTTTTTCTCTCATTTAGCTATAAATAAGATGATATTTTATTTTTAATGAATAAAGTTGAATCCTCTTTTCCTAATTTAAAAAGTTGGTGAGTTAAATTTTCTGTTACTCTTATCGGTTCTTCCTATCACAATCCTCCCCTTCTAAAAAACCTATCAACTGACCTGTAAATTTCTCTCAGAGAGAAAAATACAAAGTGTTCCAGAAGTCTCTCCTAAAGTTGCTGTACATAGGGAAAATAAGAAATTATAGTTAAATGTACCTTTATTTACTATAGAATTTTGCAAAGAGGTGGCCAAAGCATGGAGAGAGAATGCCTTGTAAATATTTTGTAATATTTTGTAGTGTGTATTTTGTAAATAAAGGAAAAATTAACTCAGTCGCCCATTTTCTGAATGTATAGTGACTTTAGGGGTGACTTTTGGATACCCTGTAATTTCCATTCTATGTGTAGAAGAGAAAGCATTTTTATCCTAAGGAATCCCTTTCATGGGGGGACTGCTTGAGATCAGGAGTTAAAGACCAACCTGGGCAACATAGCAAGACTCTATCTCTATAAAAAATAAAAATAACCAGTGTGGTGGCATTCCCCTTTGGGAGGCTGAATGGGGAGGATCACTTGAGTTTTGGAGTTTGAGGTTGCAGTGAGCTATGATTGCACCACTGCACTTGAGCCTGGGCAGCAGAGCAAAATACTGTCTCAAAATCATCATCATCATCATCATCATCATCATCATCACCACCACCACCACCACCACTTCTGATTGCATTTAGTGTATTGTCATAGAGTATGTAATCAGTACGTTATTGGCATGTTACCTATGTGAGGAGAGCCCACAGTTTTAAGTTTTTAAAAAAGTAGCCATTCTGTGGTTGCAATTTCTCTGGCTATATTTCTTTACATTTTTTATTAAATCAGTGATTTATTCTATGATGAATATGATGAGCATAAAGCCACAGATGTACTTGAAAGTGCTAGCAGCAGTTGTGTAAGTGCTCACCTGTTTTGAATCCTGTGTTTATAGTAGTTCAGCACTATATAAGCACCTTGTCCAAGTAGGTTATTCACACCATGTGTTTGTTGACAGTGTTGTGTTTTTACTTTGTACTTCCTCCTTAATATTAATCAAATTGTGCAAAGGTAGTCTAAGTGTCCTGGTTGCTGTTTTACTTCTTTGAGAGCCTCCTGCAGAAACACAAAGCTCTGAAGCTATTTCTGCTATCTTTTTCATTGTGGCACTTGTATGCTGGTAATAGTTAATATATAATCCCTAAAGTGTAAATACTAATGAATGAGTTTGTGTTTTCTGCGGGGCTACTTTGAATTTTCTCAAAAAAGAAAAATAAATATCTTTAGTTCAGAAAGAACAGGTAGTATTAGAAGAAGCGTTGTAAAGAACAAAATGCAAAGTTTGTCTTAATAAAATAATTTTGTATGTGGGAAATGATGTAGAATTTCAAATAAATAAAAATAGATATTTAAAAACTTAGGCAATTATTTAGTACAACTGTGTTGTTTTATCTTTAATTATGCCAATATGATATCTTCACATGGGTAATAGAAGTCCATAGACAAAATTTACCAAATGAGTATTTAAGGACAACTGTTCATTTTGCTCAAAGTGCACTTCTACCTTCTAAATCTTTTTTTCCTGAACATCTACAGATTTCCCGTATTCTCTCTTTTTCAGTATGAATGTTGGAAGCAGGGATAATTTTGTATGGACTGTCATTCTGAGAAATTAGATTTTAATGAGAGTCTTTTTTTTTTGTTTTGTTGTGTTTTCTGAAATGTGATTTGGAGCAGATGGATGTACTCAATTTAGGGACAGTTAGTTGCCTTGTGAGGTAAATATATTTTGAAAGGTTCTCAACTGATTTGCTTAAAGAGAAGTTATATACTATGAGAAGACAGGTTCATCTTGAATTACAATATATACATATTATAATTTTATATCATAAGGTATAAATATAATATATAAAGGTATAGAATTAAATTTTTCTAGGAGAACATAAGTTTCTATAGTTGCTCTTAAATATCTCAAGTATGCTTTCTACCTAACAACTCTAGGAATTTAAATATTACCCTAGGTTTATAAAATATGTCCTTTTGTAATAGTTTTAGAGTTTATCATCTAAGGCTTTGTGTATTGGAATGAACAGAAATAACTCAGCTGCAAGGGCAAATTCAGGAGAGGGTTAGATTGTTAATCTAAACATACACATTGACTTAGAAATGTATCAGTGGCTTGTAGATTAAGGAGAGGAAATACTTCTTGAATAATTGTTTTAAGACAGTACTTTATTTCTTCTTCATTTAGTTAATTCCTGTCCTGGGGTTGATAAGTTTCTTTTTAATTTTTTTTCAAGATAAGAAGTGATTCTAAAATGGTAAGACTTTTCAAAACAAAGAGATTTCACTAAGGATATTTTTTATTGAGTTTTGCTGACTTATTTTCTAAGGTATCTGATGGCCAAGAGTCTGCACCACCAACACCAGCACCCACTTCAGGAATTGTGGGTGCATTAATGGAAGTGATGCAGAAAAGGAGCAAAGCCATTCATTCTTCAGGTATTTATATGTGTTTGTGTATATGTCATGATTTGTTTAATAAATTTGGATGTTTGAAATTCTGTTCTTTTTATTTTATGATTGTTGCTAGCTTTCTCTGTACTGATTGAATAGCTTGCTAATTCTGGTTCTAGTGTGTAGAGCAAGTAGTATTTGGAAAAGAGTTGTTACCTATGTGACTAGTCTATCTAAAACTTAATGGATGTCCAGATACCACAGTCGTAACCATGAATTGGAAGAACAATTTTAGAAAAATGAGAGTTTTGTGTCCTTTAGCAAGAAATACTAATAGAATCCCTAGCAAACAACCTCTAAACAAGGATTGAGTTCTTTGCATTTCATCCCTATGACGTTCCTAAGACATAAGAAATTTAGGAGGTTTGGCTCGGCGCCTGTGGCTCAAGCGGCTAAGGTGCCAGCCACATACACCTGAGCTAGCGGGTTCAAATCCAACCTGGGCTTGCCAAACAACAATGATGGCTGCAACAAAAAATAGCCGGGCATTGTGGCGCGTGCCTGTAGTCCCAGCTACTGGGAGGAGGAGACAGGAAAATCGCTTGAGCCCAGGAGTTAGAGGTTGCTGTGAGCTGTGATGCCATGGCACTCTACCCAGGGCAACAGTTTGAGGCTCTGTCTCAAAAAAAAAAAAATTTTAGGAGGTTTCCCTGATCTGTGAAGGTTAGGGCTAAGAATTTAGATAATTTCCACTGTTTCTAGAGTTTACTGTTGAATACTAACGTTTAAAAAACCTCTTTGTCATTTTCTAAAAGATTTATGTGAATAAACCAGCATTTATTCTGAGACTTATTCTGAGGTTATTATTAAACATATACATATATATACCACCTTATGTATGAATATTACTTTTTTTTTCTTTTTAGTAGAGATGAGGTCTTGCTCTTATTCAGGCTGTCTTGAAGTCCTGAGCTCAAGTGATCCTCTTGTCTTGGCCTCTAAGAGTGTGCTAGGATTTTAGGCATGAGCCACAGAACAAGAATGTGGATTATGCTGATTGGATGGTTGAAGATTACTAAAGAGCTTTTCCAACACGATATACTAGAATCAGATCTTTGTTCTTGCTATATCTATTATTTAATCTCTTTGTTTTTATTTATTTATTTATTTATTTTGCAGTTTTTGGCCAGGGCTGGGTTTGAACCCACCACCTCCAACATATGGGGCCAGTGCCCTACTTCTTTAAGCCACAGGCGCTGCCCTGTTTAATCTCTTTGAACCTTAGTTTTTTTGTTATATGGAGAGAATTCACAAGTCATATGATTAATGTGAGAATTAAATAAAAATAGTATGTAACTAACCAGTGGATTTCCAATCACATAGTAAATTCTCAGTAAATGTTGCTTTCCTTTTTTTTTTTTTTTTTTTTTCTTTTTTGGTTTCTCTGTAGGGATGCTGATAGTTAAGATACTTGGGCAATATTTGTTATAGACATATTGTTTCTATACTACAGAGAAAGAGCAGGCTAATTCATTTCATAAACATTTATGTAGAACAATAATAAAATTTTAACAAGACAACAACAATCTCTGCCTTCATGGGGAATATATTCTAATGAGAGAGACAAGGAATAAACAAAATAAATTAGAAGAATACATAGTGTGTTAAATGGTGACATGTAATGACATGAGGATAAAAAATTTTCAGCTGAAAAAGAAGATGGAAAGTTACAAGCCATGGGGGAGAGGTTCATTTTGAAATGGGAGGATGAAACCTAATTGAAGTGACATTTGAGTAAAGACCTGAAACTGGGGAAAGTGGGAGATGGACAGAACAGTCAATGTAAATTCCATTATGAGGTTGAGAAACAAGGTCATTATGGCTTGAGCAGGGTATGGGGGAGGGAAGAGTAGTAGGAATAAAGTCTGAATGGAAATAGGGGACCAAGAGTAAGGCTTTGAGACCACCAGAAGTATATTAGCTTATGTTCTGAATGTGATGACAGGGTCTTTAGCAGAGGAACATTAATGATCCAAGTAAGAGATGATGGAGGCTTGAACCAGTTTTGTAGCACCAATGAGAAATGGTTAGATATTCGTTACATTTTGAATGGGGACTAGGTTTGCTGATGAACTAAAAGTAAAGATTGAAAGAGAAAGGTAAAGATGGTTCTAAGGTTTTTGATGTGAGCTACTGGAAGGGTGGAATTTTCTTAATAGAAAGGGGAAAGACTTGGAAGAAGTTTGAAAGGAAAAAAATAAGGAGTTTTGCTTAGTACATGATTAAATTTGAGATGCCTGTTAAACGTTCAGATGTACATGTAGATGTTGAGTAGGCCATTTGGTTGTGAGTCTGGAATTTGCAGGAAAGGTTTGGACTGTTAGCATAAATTTGCATATTAATAGGATACCCATAAATTACATGGTATTTGAAGTTGGGTTACTGGACAGGATCAGCAAAGAAGTGGGTATAGATAGAAAAGAGAAGGTCTAATAAGATCTGAGGACTGGAGAGTGTGATATATAAAAGCCAGATGAAGAAATGTTTGAAGGAAAACAGGGTGATCATCTAAGTAAAATGCTTTTGATAAATACAAGATGAGGACAGGGAATTGTGCTTTAATTAGAAGGGTAGAAATAGAGATTGTAACTTTGAGATCACCTACTCTATTTCATTTATGGCTTGGTATTGGTTAAGGTTCCTGCCCATCACTCCAGCTGATATTGGAACAACGTGTCAGTTGTATTTTTGACACCTTTTCTTTAAAAGCGGTTAAAAGGGGCCTTTGTTTCCTATGTTTGTTTTACTACTCTAAATGTTTATTTAGAAAACATTTATCTGCTAATTTACATTATTCTCATCAGCACATGGACAGATTTAACCCTTAAATATATGACTTTCTGGCCTTTCTGTTCCATGCTAAAAAGTTAGACAAACTTTGATAACAGAGCAGTTGATATTGACAGTACTGTAAACAATATGATTGCTTAAATTGATAATTGTTTATAGACTTTTCTCACTCCCCCTTTACTCCTGGGTAGATATTAGATAACATGCAGCAATAATTTGACATCATTACTGAGCCTCAGCTTATTTATTTGAACATCTGCCTCCACATGACTCAAGACACTGGAAGGCAGGAATAATGGATCACTGAATGAATACAGTGACTGGCACTAAGGAGCACTTCATTGAATTGAGCCTTGTGGCAAAAGCTTGGGATGGCAAGAATTAAGAATTCTTAGAATTTAAGACTGTTGAGAGTAAACTCAGGTGACTAACCACCATGAAACTTAGGCTGAATAGGAGAAGAAAATTAAAAAGATAACTTTGTATATGGAAAATGCTCAATAAGAATCTTGATAGCTGCTACTGTCAGAGATAAAAGACCCTTATTCTGCCTAGATAAGGGAAACGTAAGATTTCTGTGAAATAACATGGTCATGAGGAAGCGCTTACTGTGTTTTGATGTCTGTGGGTTCTGCTAAATACTTCCCTATAGTAAGTTTTCTTAAAAGATGTAAGTAATATTACATAGTAGTCATGATGATGTAATAAATGCATAGCATGCTTTTTTACTCATTTCTGGGCCCATTTAACTGTTGTTACTCTACTGGTACCTGGTGATGGAATTATTAGTTACTTCTATCCACCATGGATGCTGATAAATTCCTGTCTTTTGTTATTCTGTAAATGCCAGCATAGTTGGTTATACATGATACTTTTCATCCAGGTGAATTTTGTGAAGCATGTCCAATAAAACCTTGGGTTGCAAATTACTTCCCTGACTAGTATAGTAAAGTAAACACAAAAGTTAACACAAAGTCAGTTGAACTCCTTTCCAAATAAATTCTGTAAAAATTTAGAGCTGACCACCAGACTTAAATAAATAAAAGTAACTATTATGGTTGTAAAGTAATAGTTTGGAACCAAAGCAAGATATCTTTCTATCTGGTCTGGCTTCTGTTAATTTTCAAGGTCTAACACTAGAGCTCAAATAGTCTATTTTATATGGGGAAGATGAGCATCTTGCCCACACGTCACATACTCAGCTCTTACAGGCTCTTGCTCATTGTCAAGTGCAATTGCTTGGCCACTGTTTCATTGCAAACTTGGCCTTTATGGATTTAATCAAGTACTATATATTTAAGAGGCTAGTAATTATGAAAATTGATAGAATATAGAAGTCTGCTTGTAGACTTTGTTGACATCTAATATTTATCCATTCAGCACGTACTTACTACTTACGGAACAGCTTCTGTCCAGCACTGCTCTGGTGTTAAGGACATGATGATAAATGACACAGGCAAAGTCCTTGCTGTCATGGAGCTTATGTTCTCGTGTGAAGACTGTATATAGAACTACAAACAAAATAGAAGAATTTAGGGTAGTGGTGAGTGTTTCAGGGAAAATAAAATGGGATAGACAGCTATTGATTGTGGGGAAAGGCTATACATTACCTATAGCGTGGTCAGAAAAGAAGAGGAGGTGGTTTTTAAGTGACACCTAAAGATGAAAAGACACAGCTAGGCAGAAGAAATAGCTACTGTAAAGACTCTGATGCAAGAATAAGTTTGGTAAGTTTGAGGAACAAAAAAGAGTCCACCTGACTGGAAATAGTGAATTGAAGAAGAGGGTATTATGAGAAAAGCTTGGGAGAGGAGGAGAGACAGTAGCAAGGCAAATCACATAGGGTCTTGTAGAGTGAGGTGACATCAGGTTTTATTCAAATATCAGTGGTCAGCCACAGGAGAGCCTTAAGAAAGGTAGCAACATGATATTTTTAAACTTAAACTTTAAGTAATATCATTCCATTTGTTCTGAGGAGGTAGGCTGTAGAGTTGTAGTAATCCAAGCAGAGTATGAAGATGGTATGAAGAATAGCAGTAGAAGTGGTGAGAAGGGGCAAACTTGATGACTGGACGGTGAAGAAAGAGGAAGCAGTTATAATTTCTAGCTTTTTGGCCTATTACCTGAAAATGTCTTTTATTAAGATGGAGCAGACTAAGGTGGAAGAAGAGAACACAATTGAGGAAGGAGATAAAACTTCAGAAGTTCTGTATTTGAGAATCCACATGAAGGTACAAGAAGGTAGTTGGATTCATGATAGGCAAGTCTGAAGTTCAGAAAGGATGACCTAAATGTGATCTTACAGGTTGACATCTGATGGATACACGTACTAAGGCATAAGAATCCAAATTGTTGACTTCTGTTTTAATCTTCACTTTATTTTGAATGATCAAAGCCCCAATACAACTTTCTGGAGTAGTCTTTAAATTGGAGAGTACAGCACTTTTATTTCATCCAGTATTCCTCAGACAGATGAGAGAGTACAGTTCCCAGGTAGACTGAACATACTTCACATATGACTGATTTTAATTTAATTTCAGCATTATCATAGAAGGGATGGTCCCAACTTTGTAACTTCAGTGTTGTATTCACTTTACCATGTATCAAGCACTATCATCACCATGGATTTGTTTCAAATAATGCTTTGTGTATAATTTCATACACATACACACAGATATGTGTGATTGCACACAAACTTTATGGACAACACCCTGTATATAGTTCTTTATGTGTATGTTATAAGATTTATTTTAAACTATTTTAGTAACCAGAATCCTAGTTTGTCTTTCAGGAGTTAATAGGGTAACTCAACCAAGAATTATGTAATGTCCTTTTTATTTATGCATATATTTTAATTGTCTCGATGATTTTCTTCTAGATGAAGATGAAGATGAAGAAGATGAAGAAGATTTTGAGGACGATGATGAATGGGAAGACTGATCTATATATTATATATATATATTTTTAAGGTGAAATACTAAACACTACTTTCTGTCTATGGATTCTGTAAAATTATCATGTAAATGTTCTACCAATTTGCTGTATATTTTTGTTGCCTTTTTTGCTTTTTTTTATTAATCTGTGCAATACCTCATTTAATCTGTAAAGGTTTGTCATAATCCTCTACAAAGCTACTCCCTAATATTGTGTGCAAGTTTATGCCACGATGCTCACTTGACTTGTGAATATTTTTCATTCCATCAACAAGGGAGTTTAAATATTACATGTGAGACTGACAAAAACCTTAATGTAATTTAGTTATAATGCCAGAAGGAAAACACTATTTTCATACCCTACTTTTTCTGTACCTGAATTTTCTTATAAAAATCTAGGATAGCACTACGTTTCTTTTTAAGTGATGCAAACCTTAGTTTCTTTAGCCCCTTCATGTCGAGTACAATGCTACCCATGAATCTTGAAGCTGATAGGTTGCACAGTTCTCTAGACATCACTACACTGAGGCAGTTTTCAGATTGAGCAATATGCTTACATAAAATCACTACAGATATGCTAGTGGAGAAAATCAGTGTAACACACCTCTCAAGCAATACTGCCTGTTATGGGTGCAGCAATGGCATTTACAAGCTGACTCATAAGGAACCCTAATACCTATTCTTGACTGAGGTTATTTTTATGCTATAGCAAATGTGGCAGGCTCTTTTTCACAAAAATTTTAAAAATATTTTTCGATATTTTGACACAATTATTTAAGTTGGCATTTGAGTGGGTTTGGGGAGTAGTTTCATTCTAAATGAACTGAAAGGAGTATACATTATGCCAACATTTGGTTAAAAATGCTATACAAATCAGAACATACTAAAATAGTGTGGAATTTAAGAATTTTTATGTTAACAGTTTATATGGATTGAGGTTAATCTAGCTGGCAAAGAAATGCACTATAATGGTGAACCTAAGATGCCATCATTTTTATTTTGATGATTTCTCAAGGTTTTTATCAAATACCACATTTCGGTTACATGTTTCTTAGAAGATTGGTGGTCCCAATGTCAAATTTTCTTAGAGAGCATAACTGAATGATAGATTTTTTTTAAGGTAAACCTTTACAACCTGCACATTTGTTATTCATACTAAACAGTGTGGTGAGATTAGGGTTTCCTTGCCTTGCTACCATACACTAATCTGCTTAAAGGTGGTTGTTTCATATTTATAGTGCTAATTATCACACCTACCTACTTTAAACTTTAGGTAGAAAATTCTCTGATTTGAATACAGACATATTTTTCTCACATTGAGTCATATGCAGAATGTAGTTCCAGATGTATTTCATTACTGTAGTTACAATATCCAACTAAAAATTATGCTATCTAGAATTGTACCGACCAAAATCTAGTATTGGCATGATCTTGACAGGCTGGACCTGCAAGATGTGGCTTGAATTTTAAGCAATTATCACATAATCTCTAGTTATCATAAGAAATAATTTAAAAGGTTTTGTTGCTGAAAGCAGTAAGTGGTGCAGTAAAATAGTTAAGTTATTCGAAGAATGTTACCTTCCTTGCAAGAGTAATTTAAGCACAGGAGAAAGATTCTAGACTTTTTTGTTTTTGCAAAACAGTGCCCTCTGCTGCTAGAAACCTTTTCTGCTTACTATCATTTCTACTGTGGCTTGGTGAGTCTGGTGTGGATGAGGCTGGACAGCTATTAACCAATAAAATTAGGAATTGGTGCAAATGATAAATGGAACATTATAATTATTTTAAATGATTTTTAGCATTATCTTTTTCCTTTTGACATTGTAAAAAATATTTAAATTGCCTAGAGATGTCTTTAAGGTAATGCCAATTTAAGATCTCTCTTAACTTTTGGCCAAGGAATTCAGGATTTTCCAGCTAACTTTGGTATATAAATATTGATCTGCTACTCTCTGAGAAGAGAATATAAATTCTTTGAGCTGGAAACACAATTTTAAACATGTAGGATGAGTATGTAATTTGCCAAAGGTAATTGCATTTATTCTTTTTTCTTAAAGGAAAAAAGACTTTTTGTTGTTGTTATGCAAAGTCTAAATTATTATTTGTTGAAACACAGCAGCTGTGGAGTTCAGTCCAGGCAGGAAGACTGGATCCACTTTACTAAGTAAGATACAAGCTCGCATGTTTCAGTCCTCCGCCGCCTCCCACTGTGGGCAGCACTTACTGTGCTTTGTCTGAGAGCCTCCCGCGTATACTCCAGCTTCGCATTTAACAAACTAGCATGAGGCTTTTTATATCTAAATGCTACTTGATAGACAATTTCAGCTAGCCACATACTGTATGTATGAAATTCATAAAGACTTTCAATCGTTTCATTTTCAGACAACTGAAATTTTGTTTAGTATGTGAATTTTTTTTTGAAATGTATAGTGAATAGGATGTTGCACTGGTGGCAATTCATCTTGGAGCATAATAAAATTAATTTGACCCAAATAGTATAAAATAGTGTGTTTTTATTTGTCTATTGTTAAGAGATTAAAGTGCATTTAAAAAAAACTAAGCTGTATAGCAAAGGGTGCACAGCAATGAATGCTAATTGTTGAAGCTTTCCACAGACTGCATGCCCCGAGAGTTAGAGGACGCCATTAAACAAACACGGTGAGCCAAAGAATGTTACACCCCTGTTCTGTTGGGAAACATGACAGCTGCTCTGGCTCCCCTGGAAGCCACTACTGTGGTATACAGAGCACTCACATTGCAAGGGCAGGCTGTTTGGAACTTTTTCACATATTCAAAAATCGTGAAGCTTTAAAATCAGAATGATACTGCAGTTTGTTTACTGGTAGTTTGAGTAAATGCCTAATATAGCAGTTTGTATGGGACAGAGATAACTTTTAATAAGTATCAAAGAAGGTGTTCATTTTAAACAGGAAATTCCTTTTAAAAAATAGAATTTTCTGTTTCACTGGCCCTGGCACAAGTGGGTGTCCGAAGATTAAACTGAGTTATGGAATCCAAAGTGTAGGATGCTACAAAATGCCTTTTAAGAACTTCAGCCAAGTTCAACAACCATTTCAAGAATATGTTCTGTTAAAAAGTTGTTTCTGTTGTACAAACATGAACACTTAAAAATGTATTAAACAGACTGTTAAAAGAATTTTTTAAAGAGAAATATGCCTCAGAATTGTTCCTGTCACATATTTATCTAATCAACAGAGATTCCTGAAATAACTGTGTTCAGAATGGAGTTCCTAAAGGACAACATAACGATAAGGCCTATTTATAGTACAATAGAAAAGCCTTGAGGGAAAAGTGGAGAAGTTTTACCTTCCCACATTTATCTTGCTCATGTTGCCACATCCCACCTCTAAAACAGTATTCCTTTATCATCTTTTAGTCATTTATTCATGGATTTTTTAACTTTGCTTTTTAGGGAGCCACTGGGAAAAGGTATAGTAAATGGACTGTAATAAATATGCTAGAAATAAACTTTGTAGCTAGTGCTAAGACTGCCTTTATTTCTGTGTGTAATATATGGTAACCTGGAATAACTCTGGGGAGCCTGTTGAAAAATTTGTCTTTATAATAAAACATGTCTAGATTTATTTACCACAGCTATTAAAAAAATGCTTATGCTAGTTATTGATACTTTGTAGCATATCTACTTTTACACAAATAGTGGAAATCAAAACTGGTCACCTGTATCACCATCAAGATTGACATATTAGGAGTAACAATTATTTTGAGTAAAATTGAAGATAATAGTTTATAAGTGGTTTTCAGCTTAGATATTTGTGTGTTGGGGAATTTCTACTAAATTTGAAGTGGGCCCTAAATTCTTTAATCACTAAAATATCCCACCTTAATAATTTTTTTTAAGTTTTTTAAATAAGAGGAAGTTTCTTTTTAACAGTCTCAACTTACATTATGGAACTTGTACAAAACACATTCTCTGTCTTGAATCAATTGGCATACCATGAACTAATTTAAACTTAGTTGTTGCTAGATGTGTAAAGCCACTCATCAAAGCCTATCAAAGGATTTTTTTAAGCATCAACCTATCACCATATTTAGACAGCTATTTATTAACGCAATATGTGATTTACATTAAGATACAAAAATAGAGTAGGGTAGGTCCCCTCGTATACATCTTTAAACCTAAAATACTTGACAACTGAAAGACATTTAGAGATTATTGAGTTAGCTCAGAACAAGCAGGCATGTGGGTACCGGCAAGCCCCAGTCTCATTTCACAGGTGTGGGTCCCCAAAGAGTAGATGGGCTTGCCCAAGGTCAGAAGTATCTAATATTATAAGCCAGATGTTACATTAGAGTTCATTTGCTCTTTTTAATGTAGGAGAACGTTGTTGTACCCTTTTCTCTATTCTTAAATTTAAGGATAAATCACAGATTTAGTTTCTAAAAGATTTATGGTGACAAATGTCACCCTTTCTCACATAACATCTGGGTGTCAATGGACACCCCCAGCATCCTGTGGCCATCTTCTGCCTCTGACTCTGAAGCATGTGATTGTGTTCTGGCTGTGACAGTGGTCACTCCACATTGCCCGAGCGTTTGGTCATCACAGGGCACTCCCGTTATGTCGTACTGAGTTGAAATAAGGTTGAGCTTTCCATTACACATCAAAATTATTTTTCCTACAGGTATAAATAGAAGTTGTCTGCTTAAACATAAGAATTTTGTAGTCAACATGTCTAAATATGTGATTTACATTAAGATACAAAAATGGAGTAAAATTAATTTGAAAACATATTAATCTTTCTGAATAATTTTCAGTCAGCAGCTGCAATTTTAATTTAAAGACCGGGAGTTCTTCCAAGAAACACAAGGACAGACCGAACACTTTAATTTCCTGGCGCTGTTATTGATGAGAAGGGAAGAATCTAATTTGGTTTCATGTACTTCAACCTTACTGGAAAAGAGGCAGGAAAGTGAAGCATTGACCTAGTGTTTAGGTGTTAGAAGAAGCAAGTGAAAGTGAAAGGCTTTATGTCCAGTTCACTATAGGGAAACAGCTGTTCATGTCTCCAATTCTATAGTTGTCTGTAAGGCAAATATAATTTAAAAGCCTTATGATGATGAGGGAGTCCTTAAAAGGATGAGTGGGAGTCCAGGGAGGTAGAGAACAGAAGGAATTTGTGTTTGGAAGCATTTTTTTTTTTTTTAAGATAATGGAATGCTTAGTAAGTAAAATTAAGAAATATCTTTGAATCTTCATTTTGAAAGACGAAAACTAGTTTGGAAGAATTTGATAAAGTACTGGTTTTTATTTATTGAGCAAGGATGTGAATGTATAAAGGCCAACATTTACACAGTTGGATTATCAGCTAAATCTCACTGTACACCAGACCGCTCAAATGTAAAGTATTTTTATATGCTTTTTAAAACTTCTGGGCCAGGCATGGTGGTTCATGCCTGGACTCCTAGCATTCTGGGAGGCCCAGGTGGGTGATTTACTTGAGCTCAGGAGTTTGAGACCACTCTGAGCAAGAGTGAAACCCCATCTCTAAAACTAGCAGGGTGAGGGTTCGGTTAGGCCTGGACATAACGCCTTTCATTTTCACTTGCTGCTTCTATTACCTCAAACAGTAGCTCAGTGGTTAGGGCGCCATACACCCAGACTGGTGGATTCAAACCCAGCCCAGGCCTGCTAAACAATGACAGCTACAACAAAGTATAGCCAGGCATTGTGGCAGACTATCACTTGTAGTCCCTATAGGCTGAGGCAAGAGAATCAAGCCCAAGAGTTTGAGGTTGCTGTGAGCTGTGACACCACGGCACTCTACCAAGGGCGACATAGTGAGACAATGTCTCAAAAAATAAGTAAAATATAAATAAAACTAGTGGGGCATTTTGGTGGGTGCCTATAGTCTCAGCTACTTCGGAGGTTGAGGCAAGAGGATCACTTGAGCCCAAGAGTTTGATGTTGCTGTGAGCTATGATTTCATTGCACTCTGTTAAGGGTGACAAAGTAAAACACTATCTCAAAAAAAAAAAAAAAAAAGGACTTTTGAATTCTGCTATGGATTTTGGCCAAAGCTTGTGATGTGGTTAATATTAATAGTTAAATAATTATAAAAGAGTCTGATTTAATGAACATAGTACTAGAATTTTAGCCACTTTCTTTTCAAGCTTTGTAAATCTACCTTCTGATTCTGTTTTAAGTGGCCTTGCCTTGTCCATGGTTGAATACCTGGGTGCTGTAGGACATGCTTATAATGGAATTGCTACCTAGAGATACTTAGGATGTTCAAGTAGATTCTGAGCCAGGTGGTTGGTTTAGATCTGCACCACTGCCCAAAGGTTTCACAGTCAGTATGCCTGGGCCAGTCTGCCATGATGTAAGGCCCGTCAAACCTCTGCAGAGAGCCTACACCATCAGACTAAGCCCTTATGCATTATTTTTACATTAGCATTTTCATCTCTTTGTTCTCCAGCACTCAAAACTTAAGAAAAATTGATTTAATGGAATCACTGTCTTTTTATTACAAGTTCCTTTACTTCCAAACTATCTTGTTAAAGCCAACGTCATTCTGGTCGCTTGGGGGAACCAAATATATTGTGCATTTGAGTTCAGTTTTGACTCTAAATATTTTGCAAGGCTTATTTTGCTAATCATTTACTTACTGTTAAACTCCAAGTGGTATTTGAGTGGGGTTTGGAAAAGATAGGGTAATAAGGTAACTTGTGAACTAAAAACTTTCTCTTTCCACTTCATGGTTGTGATGTAGCATTACTTTGGTCTGAGTTTGTGATACACAGTAAATTAAGTTTGCAGTAATGACCCCACACATGAACTGTTTGATGTTATAACTTTGGATTATCTTTCACCTTGTAAGACCATTGCTATATGTTCATGTTATGTTTCTCCACAAGTTGAGGATAGGGATGGGCATTATATATAAAAACTGTAAAGGAATTTTTTCTCTGGAATGTTTTGCTCAGAAAGCTTTAAAATAGTGTAATGGGAAATGGTGAATAAAGCAAGAAGGAACAAGAATATAAGGAAATGTTCTATATTACAATCATATTCCTCCCAAAATCCCATCTGATTTGTTTTCAAATCCAATAAATATGTGCAGTTGATGCAGGTGTTACTGTCTAAACCTCCTGTACTAAAATAAACCAAACTTCTAAATGATTAATGTAACTGTAAGTTGGAAGTAAACCCTGCTATGTAATAAATCTCTCTTTCCATGTACTACTAAGTCTATAAGATCAGGGTAATAAAGAAAATTCATGTGCTCATATATTGCTAAGCCCCACTGAGAAATCAGGCTTTTTTTTTTTTACTTCTATAAAAAAACTTCTGTAGCAAGTTTTTATAATTTATTAAATTACCTTGACATAGCTTTGAGATAAAAAGGCATGTACATGAGCAATTATGAAAAAAAGGCAAAAAAGGCATTGGTGATAAAGTTAAGTAGGTTTAAAAACTTTGACGCAGTGTTAGGGGGACACACCTGGCTTATGCACCAGTGGCTGAGGCCACTTCCAAACCTAGGCAAAAACATGATCTCCAGCAGGTCACTGTAGATGCCAGACTTGGAGCTACTTAACATTATCTAAGAAATTATCTTCGTGTTAGTATGCATAGGCAAGAACACTTTTTTTTAGATTGTTTTTGAGGCACTGTCTTGTTCTGTCACTCCAGGTAGAATGCTGTGGCATTGTGATAGCTCACCACCAACCTCAAACTCTTGGGCTCAAGCAATCCTGCCTCAGTCTCCAGAGTAGCTGGGATTAATAGGCATGTGCCATGACAGCTGATTTTTCTATTTTTTGTAGTGACAGGGTCTTTCTCTTCATTAGGTCTTAGGCTGGTCTTGAATACCTGAGCTCAAGAGATCCTTTGCCTCACCTCTCAGAGTGCTAGGATTACAGATGTGAGCCACTGAACCTGGGCATTTATGTTTATTGATGTATATAAAATGTAATGATATAGAGCCATTCTGACCTTTAGAAGTTAAGAACTTGCTAAAGTTGACATAATTGGTCATACTATACTAATGACTCTTAATTTCCTTAGGGGTCTCCTCTGGCCCTGTTTCTATGAGGTGGTTGCAGAGGCTCTCTCAAACTGGACTACTTTTGATGACAACAATGAAGCCATTTAAAGGGGTCTCCATAAGTCTAGTAGCTGTGTTCACCCCACTCCCAGTCCTTTTTCCTTTGAGGAAAATCATTTTGAAAGCATTCAGTATAACACTAATCAGTATTTGTTCAGTGTTGGGCACTGCATGAAATGTTTCATAGGAGCAAGATGTTCCAATGTTTCAGATAAGGCAAGTGAAACTTAGATTAAATAATTTACACAAAGTTAAATAGCTAGAAAACGGCAGCACTGTGCATCAAACTCTAGTCTGTCATAATACAGTCTTAACCACTGTAGACCCTGCCTGCCAGGGGGCCTTGAGACACAGAGATGGTCTGGTTAAAAAGTAAAAATGTTAGTCCAAGATCTTTACTTCAAATGTAGGAGGCTTGGGATTTTTCTGCTTATGTACATGCAGAGACCCAAAAGAAAATGCATTTTTTTCCCCAAAAATGCCATAAATGCAACAGAAAGGAAAATACATTCTCATGCAGCTAAACCAGCAGCTACCAAGGCAAGCTTTGAGATTGGGACAGCCCCAGATTTTTGTAGGATGTAAGTATAATGCCTTTATAATTTCTCTTTGGTTTACTCATCCCCGATTCTTTACTCCATTACCATTAAAATATTTTTTCCATTTGAAATATCAGATTAGGAAACTTATGTTTGAGTAATCCCGAATGCTTAGTAAATGATTACACAAGAATTTATTTGGAATTAGAGTACTCTTTATAAATCTGAAGTACTCTCTGCAAGTATGTCTTCTTAAGCGTTTCCTATTTATTATCAACCCAATGGTGATTTTCAATATATGGATATTGAGAACAACTTCGGGTAGTTTGTTCTTGCCCTCCCCCCTTCCCTTTTTGCTTATTTTTTTTTTTGAAGTTTGCCTCTTTAAAAAGCAGCTTTCAATGACAGCTTGTAGGGTAAAAGGATTATAATCCATCAACAAGTTTTAACAGGTCAAGATTCCTGTTCAATTTTCTATGCCTGGTTCTGCAAGGAGTCACCAAAAATCGGTGGTAGCATTTAGAGAGAAAAGTGAGTACCTTGCTCTCTTGAATATGGTATTTTCTGCTGCCTGCAGCTTTTCCTGCAGGTTATCCCCCACTCTCAGTTGGCAACGTGTTGAAAAAGAAAGAACTGCAGAAGACTGAAGTACAACTTGTAGAAATAGGGAGAAGCGCATGTATTCCCCTCTGACTCTTCCCCTTAAATGTAATTTAAGAGGGAAAAAGAAATGCTTCACTTTGTTCAGTGTAGGTGTCCTTGTGCATTGCTATTGATTAGATCAGTGGTTCTCAACCTTCCTAATGCCTCCAGGTACTTTCATTATTAACAAGGGGTTGCAACCCACAGGTTGGGAACCGCTGGGTTAGATCATTTCTTCATATGAATGTATTGGTATTTAGTCTTGGGTGCTACCGCCAACCCACCCCCAGCTTGAAGTGGAATTGTTCCATGGTAAATTCAGGAAAGACAACTTGTAAATTGTAACCTGAGAGATAACTGGATATTTTTGTGTGTGTGTTTATGTAACAGATTAATGGATCATCAATATTTCATTCAGGAAGAGAGAAATTTAGTACTTTCTGCCAGTAACTGCAGTATTTTGGTGTGAGGAAATTGCCATGCTTTTCAGTGACATGTCTAATTTAAAAGAAACTTTATATAACTCCAAAAAAAGTTGTATTCCTGTTTAACTTGTAAACACTATAAAGCTAATTAGACAGTTTTCCAGTTTCAATCTGGAAAAGTAATTAGTCATCTGAAAATTAGTGCAGAGTAACCAGTATACAAAGAGATAATATGTCAAAGTGAAAACCTCAGCTGTAGATTTCCAATTTTTCTAATGAATGCAAGAGGTTTTAAATATTATAATAATTTTGCCCCCCGGATGGTTTATTTAGGCAACAGGCCCCGTAGTTGCCAGATGTCAACCCTTAGCTTGCCAAATCTCTCTCCCAGCTGAAACCTGCACAGCCTCTCATGACTACAGCCTGACCACTGCTCCTCAGGTCACACATAGGAAAAGGGTGGAGTTTGGGGGAAGAGGATTAGGAGAGTGGATGAGGATATTCTTGGAACTCTGGCTCTAAAATGTGCCAGTGTTACAACAAAAAGGATCAGTGAAATGCCTTTGTTGGCTGCTACATAGTGATATGCTCTCTGGAGTCACTTAGCCTCGTCTGTAGGTCCTGCCCTGTCTTATACCTTAAGACCAATCTTACTCTATATCTTTGCTTTTCAACCATGATCCTTTTGATCAACATAAAAATTTGGATTCCAGAATAAATACTTAATAGTAAAAACAAAATTGAAGACAAACTATTCATTTTCAGCTTGTATATAACAAGAAAAGACTTCCTTATATTCCTTTCCTGTTGCACCATTCTCCAGCACCTCCATTTCCACTCTGGAGGACCTTGTTTCTATAAGGAGCTAGGGACCATTTGCTCTTGAACTATCCAAACAGAACCATGGACTAGTACTCTTGTTTTGTTCCTAGACTCCACCCATCCATCCAAGCTACTCCTTTACCCCTCCTCCCTGTCCCCTAGTTCAGATCTGGAGTATAGCTTGCCCAGCCCTGCTGCCCTGCCATGGATGGCAATCAAATGCCTAAAGCCTCATTGCCGAAGTCCAGGTCACTGCTTGCTCAGGTCAGACCCATGGTTACATGTCCCACGCGTTCACCTACCTCCACCACCACAAGCGCCAGGTGATGATGACTTTTCTACCTAGATTTTTTTTTTTTTTTTAATTTGCTGACTGGATGTCTCCCCACATCTGGCCGTCCAAATGGGCTGTGGGCTTACCTACCATTTATCCTTGGATTGACCCATAGATCTTGGTATCCGTCTTCATGTCTTCATGAAGTATAAACTATGGAATACAGCATTCTAAGCAGTTCACTTTGTTGGGCAGTTTACCATGTTACAACAGTCTAATATTACACACTAAATGTATTTGAGGGTAAAATACTTAACATCTATTCTCCCTCTTTGGCTTTGAAACATTTTAATATGGCAACATGTCATCTAATTACATGGTGTTCACAAATAATGTTCTTTCCTGTCCTGAAGTTTCCAAACAAGTGACTGATGGGGGCTTTCTTCATAGCTGAGCAGCAACAATCATGTAATATCTAGTCATTGAGCATCAGCCATCATTACTACTGATGGCTCCCCTGGGAGGAGTAGCCAGAGGGTGTTGGCATCGTGTCTCTTCATTGTTGAGTAGCTAATTATCTCCATCTATTCAAAGATAAGATACAGTGCTGGACCTCCAGGATGTCAATCCAATAGGATAGCAGGAAAATTAAGACATGTACACAAACAGTACAATGCAAGGCAAAATGTAGTAGGTACCAGAAAAGAGGCTTGAATGAGGGACAATGAAGACTCAGAGGCAAGAATGAAACATAAATTTTACAGAAGTGAACCTTGAGTAAGTAGCATTATTTTTCAAGGAGATGGAATAAAGGGCATTCTGAACTGAAGGTAGCATGAGTAAAAATAAGGAAGTGTGGAAGCCTGCATGTTTTGAGCAAAATTTGAGTCTCATGCTCACTGAAGGTGTTGAATAAACCAGAGGCATTTTCTATCAGGCAAATCATAACCATTGTATAACATCAGAAACCCAAAATGTCATTACCATAAAAACTTCGTGTAAGTGAAGTATCTTTCTGGGGTCATTTATTCATTCATCAAACATCAAATGGATTTAACACTGGGACACTAACAAGGCCAGGGATGGCTAATATCCTTAAAGAGCTCTTGTGGCAAGTACATGCTAGAATTTGTCATCAATGTTGAGTGTATACAGGAAAGTCAAAACCAGCTAACTGTTCAGTGGGAAGTTGGAAGGGATAGGGGTAGAGAAAACTGTGTGATGAATCATATGCAAGACCATAGAATATAAGCAAGTTTTGGAAGAGGAGTTCAGTTTTTAAATATATAGGGGTTTCCCAAAAGTCACCGCCCCTAAAGTCAACATACATAGGGAAAATGAATACTAAATTTTAAAAAGTATTTATGAAATATTTCCTATATGCTGGCCACTTCTGCGTATGGTGACTTTAGGGACACACTGTATTGTGTCTGAGGTGCCTGTCCATTTGAAGTGTGGGTTTGGAATTGTGAGGGTAAAATTAATGGTAGAGTAAGAATGTTGGGGGGGTCATACAGTCTGTATGGTATTTAAAGGTAGGGGCTTAGAGGAGATCATCTAGGGAGCATGTGGAGAAGAACATAGGCTCTGGAGGGTGTGTTTTCCCTCATCTCCTTGGGTTAATAAGCTAGTTCTCCTTCAAAGTCTCCCTTGAAGGATGAGTGGCGTTAACAAGATACAAAGAGCGGGAAGGGAATTCCAGATGGGTAGATGTGAAAAGGTATGTGTCAAGAGGGGGCATCGCTTGTTCAGTGAACTGCAAGTTGCTCAGTAATGGCTCAAGCACAGGTGCATGGGGACAAACAATGGCAGATGAGACAGAAAAATAATCAGGACTGTGTTTTCCATGGACGTTATTCCATAGAATATGAGTTACCACTGAAGAATTTTAAGCAGGTGACTGATGTGATCAGAATTGCATTTCAGAAAAATATCCCTCCTGGCATGTAGAAGGCAATTGGGAATGAAAAGGAATGGAGACAGAGAAACCAGCTAGGAAGCAATAGCAATTCAGTCCATTTAACAGATTGTCAGTGACTCAACAAGGGTTTCTGTGATGGTCAAGGAGAGGGTGTGCCATTTTGCAGTGGGAAGAAAATTCTATTCCAATCATAACTTCATGGTGCCTCCTGTCAAATAAAAGACTCTTTAATCAGCTGATCACATTGACCAGTTTGGATATGCAAAGACAGAGCTAAAGCTACCTTTGGGAGAAGAGAGCTCTGCATAATAGAGTGGGAATTTTTGAAATTTACAAAAGTAATCTAGGAGGGTAATAATGAAGCAGAATGATGAGAAGGAAGTGGTATACTAGCAACAAAACACAGACTGTTATGTAGAATAAAATAGCCAGTAAGGAAAAATCACTGGTGGTGTATTAACCAGAGCATTTTTACTAATAGGGTATCTCATGTTTGACTCAAAGCTGTTTGTGTGGCTGTAATGTCAGCCCCGTGTTAATTTGACCAATTTTCGTGAAGTATTGAGTCCATGGAAATCGAGAGAGGGCTGATGTGGTCCATGTGGTTTTGAGTGGGCATACTCATTAATCATCAGTTTGCAAAGTGCAAACTTAGAGTATCAAGCCAAAGTGGACCACAAGTAGATTAGCCTTCCCTGCTATCCCCAACTCTCCACCTAGGAATTCCCAGAAATCTTGACTTTTGGGATGTCACAGTTGGAATGAAGTTTTCAGTCTACTTAGATGTAAGTCTCTATACAAGGTTGGACAATTAAGTTCACAAATTCATCGTAGAAAAGGTGCTGCATACCTCATTGCTGAATACCACTATAGTCACCAGATGGCTAAGGGGAGTACTTTGAAGATGACCATAGTGAAACTCAGTAATGAGGTTCCCAAACTTAATCATCTGACCTCATATGTTTATATTTGTGTGATATTTTTTCTCATGTCAAGTAAAATGACACACCAGAAGATGCGCCTTCTCTATCCTGGGACTGTGTTGATCCTCTCACTCTCCACCAGAGCAGCGTACTCACCTTGAAGCCTTGCACTATACTCTTCATCTTGGAGAGGCGTAAAGTCTAATTTTCATCTCCGCTGTCTCATGGACTTGCTCTCATCAAGGTCAATAGTCCACATTCACACTTTCTAGCTCTAAAACTCACTGAGGCATTTTATGCTGTTGACTGCGCCTTCCTTGGTGTAGCTCTCTGCTTTGCAATTGACTCTCCTCTGGTTTCTCTCTGAATTCATCTTCCTCCTCCAAAATCTGCTCCTACGATAGCCCTTGTCCCATTTTGTAACACTGAGCCACCCCATTGGCCCAGCCAGGAATGTAGATATCAACGGAGGCTCTGCTCTTCTGTTGCTTCCTGCCACCTACGTCTTACTCGTAACCAAATTCTGTGGATTTGATGCTTTCTTGGTCACTGTTGTGTTGGTTCTGACCTTTTCACACCTGTAAACATTCATAGAGTCTGCCACACTTAGTTCTCAGACCATTACAGTGATCTCCTAGCTTGTCTTCCTGCCACCAGTCTGAGCCTCACTCAGTCTGTCCTCCTCTTGCTTATACAGTCACATTTTAAAAACCTGTATACACATCGTGTCCCTTCTCCTCTTGAAAGCCTTTCGTTCCCCTCCTGGATTTCATAATTAAGTCCACAATCCTTAGCTTACACTAAGTTTCTTGGGATAGGTTCCTGTGGCTCTAAGCCCAGGCCAGTCTTTTTATGCAGATTTAGAAATTTTTTTTTTTTTTTTTTTTTTTTTTGAGATAGAGCCTCAAGTTGTCACCGTGAAGAGAGTGCCATGGCATCACAGCTCATAGCAACATCCAATTCCTGGGCTCAAGCGAGTCTCCTGCCTCCGCCTCCCAAGTAGCTGGGACTACAGGCGCCCACCACAACGCCCGGCCATATTTTGGTTGCAGCCGTCATTGTTGTTTGGCGGGCCCAGGCTGGATTTGAACCCGCCAGCTTAGGTGTACGTGGCTAGCACCTTAGCCCGTTGAGCCACAGGCACCGAGCCCAGATGTAGAAATTTTTACCAGCTTTTAAAATTGCTTCTTCCTAATACCGGCTCTGTGGTTCATATAGGTGTGTAATTTGGCTGAGAGAAACTTGGTAAACAGGACAATTGGATTGAGACATCATTTCCAGTTCTCGTGTACCACAGGGATGCTGTACAACTGTAGTCTATCTGGGAGATGACTTTTTGGCTGTGATTTTTCGGTCAATTATTCTTTCTAAGGGCTTTTGGAAAAGTTAAAAGTTGGAATAACCAACTAGTAAAGGATGAGCAGAAACAAACCAAATATATAATACCAGAGGGAAGACTAATCAAAGGATCTAAATATCCAACAGTTATTGAAATTACTTGAATAAAATGGGGTTACTTAATAGCACGTAAGCTATGTTCCCTTCTTGGTATAAAAAAGTTATATATGTGTTCAAATATGCTTTGGAAAGGATTTAAAAAGATATACATGAAAAGGTTAGCAGTAATTGTTCTGCAGGGGATTCCTTAATGTTCTTCTGTGTATATTTATTTTTCTGACTTTTCTTAAATGATCACATACCATGTTTTTAAAAAGAAAAGACCATACAGAAACAATACAATAGTCCTATTCTTAGTCCATAAACATTATCAATACTAGAAATATTATTTTAAAAAGTTGTTTTTATAGAATTACATTGTCTTATGATTTCCAGCTCTTTTCTGTAATAACCTGTTTCCTCAAATTAAAATGTCCTTTCCCATTCCCAATCCCATTATGAGTGTTTTTGTTAAATTCTGGCGATTTCTGTGTTCTTTATAAGTCCAGATTAAATGCCGTCATCTTCTCTGAGATTTCATTGACTCATACTGCTTTAGATCAAAGGGTAATGGTAAAATTTGGCTCAAATTAATCTAGCACTGATTTTTGTACAGCTCTCGAACACAAAGAGTTTCCATTCTTCTAGAATGGTTGAATTCCATAGGCTTCCCAGTGCTTCATGGTAGAGGACAATTTCTAATTTGACTGTTCTTTCCAGCACAGAGGTGTTTATGTGTGGAAGCCACTGGGTAAATAAATACACAGGGCATGAAGAAATGGTGCCTGCTCCCTTCATAGTCTAGAAGGCAAGTTATCTGAGGACAGAGGTTAATCCCCTTTGCTCACTATGTATCTCCAGCATCTGGAATGTGGTAGGTACTCAGACAATACTGGTGGATGTTGAGTGCATCAATGTTGGTATCATATTTCTGAGTTTTGTAAGTCTTGAATTTTTTAAGACATGTTATTTGGCAATTTATCAAAACAAAAGTCCTTGTTAAGAGCCTCAGAGAAACAAAGAAGAGACAATTATAACTTTTTAGCAAAAGGAAGTAGTTCTGAGCTCTTTTCAAGAACATATTGATTTACCCGTGTCTTCACTGCATCTAACTATAGACATTGCAACCTGTTATTACCTCTTCCTTTCCTTCACTGGTAGCAACTATCTCATGGCAGAGATTAAATCAAGATCCTGCTGATGCTGAGTTATTAAATACCTGCAGCAGCAGGGCTCATGAAGCAGAGTGGACTCAGCACCCTGGCGCTGTCGCAAAGCAGGACGAGCTGTGCTTTCAGAGATTAATGTGCACATATAAATCATAGCCCAAACTCTTCATCTGGTCTCAGTTTCTCTCCCCGTGAGTTGAGAGCTCTTGATAGAGGATGAACTAGTTAGTTTCCATACCAGCTCTATGAGTTTCCAGGGAGGATAAGCTAGGCTCCCCATCCTATGCTGAATAATGATTGTTATAATTTCAGAATCCAGCATGTTCACAGTAGTGGATTCTGAAATCACATGTTCTAAAAAAATATATTTTTTTAATGGTCAATGTACCCACTTAGTATGTGATCATACCATACTTGTTCCATATGGACTTAATATGGTCTATAGATTGAATGGAAAAGTCTATATATTTCCTTAAATTTTGCAATGTGCCCAGTAAGTGCATTTTATTCTCTCCCAAGGCACAGAAAGCTCCAGTAAGGCTGTCTTTTATACTGAGAAGGAGAAAACATGTTTCCCAATCATTCACTTGTGGTGAGAAGGCCTGGCCAGTCTCCCCAGCTCAACAGCACCCAAAAGGTCATGCTAGCCTCTTCCATCTCACCCAGGAGAACTGCCGCACACCTCCCTTCTGGGTTTCCTTCCTGATGTAATCAATCACTCAGTTTGTCAGCAACTGTCTCTCCTCTGCCTTATAAGGATGGATTTAGAAACTGTTCACCTCTCACTCCTCACCCCCTCAATGGAGAAGAGCCGCGTCCTCATGCACATATGAGGGGTAGGGGAAAAAAAGTCAGTCTTCCTGTTCCAAATTCACAACCCCCCCACACACCTTTTACACACCTAAATTTTACCTGTTGTTTCCTTGGATAGCAATAATTAATGTAATTATGAGCACTGATGGGAAGAGGTCAAAATAGTGAGATTAATAATACTACCAAGCAAATGGAAATCTCCACTGTTCTAAGAATGGGGAGGCTTTGGGGAGTTTGCATCTGGATGGAAGCAGAGAGATACAGTGACACAGGGCTACTGTGGTTGCAGACACTGACATTTACCTGTCAGCGCTTCAGTTTCTTCCTCCCTAAAACAGGGATAGCACCTCTTCATGCTGTTGTGAAAAGTGCATGAGACAGTTTAGTTCAGAAAATGTCCATCACCCTCCCCCACCACATGGAGTCAGGCCACTGCTTTAACTCATGGGCCTCTGGAACCCTCTGTAGGTGATCACATCAGTGCTTCTTATTGAGTGAGAGAATGGCTGAATAGTAGAACCAGACAGAAAGAATCAGACTGAAGAACTAGTGGTGAAACTTTGTGGTGAACCACAGTCCTTTCAAGTGTAGATAATGCACAACTCTGTATATGAAACAAACAATTACTGAATGATAAGCTGAGAGAGCTCGCCAAGACTCCTGTCCTAATCTGCAGGACACAAAAGATACATCACTAATCATACTTAATACAAGCGGCTTTAGAAGGGATTCGTAGCTTTTCATAAATTAGAGTGGAGGACGAGTGAGGAGTGAGTTGCTGTCATTCACTATAGTGTCATTCTGCTTGAATTCCGACCCTTCTTGAGTGATGGGGAGGGATGGAAGGATAACTGGGGGTTGTAAATGCAAGTGCTCATGTCCCCAAGTGTGTTTTGTAAATGTTAGCATCATCACAATTAGTGTAGAGTAAAAAAAGGCAGAGACCCACTGGGCTAAAGCTTCTCTGAGGAAAATTTAAAGGTAGACTTGAATAGCTCATCTTTAGCATCAGCCACAAAGTGGATTTGAATTCAGGGGGCTTATCTTTCAGGCATTTCCACAGCATATATTTCTTCTCTACCAAGAAACTTCCTAACTTTCCATTTTTTACCTTACAGAATAATTACTTTTAATAATAAGTGGTTAAACTGACTTCCATGCACTTATTTGACTTATGGAAATATGAGAGCATCAGCTATCATCCTGGGTCAGCATTCATAAACCCACATGGTCATGGCCAACACGGAGGTCTTCTCCCAACCTTCTCTCTCAGCACCCTGGCACTGTCGCAAAGCAGGATGAGCTGTGCTTTCAGAGATTAAAAGAGCCTTTTCAGAAAGCTCTTGATTTCAGTCTTTTAGAAAGGAGTTTGATCAGATTTTCTTAGACATAAGGAAGCAAAGAAAGCAAATGCTAAGGACCCAAATGCTTTTTGGGTGAGAATGTACTATTTTTAATATTCAATAACATTACATACACCTGAAAGATATAGATTCAACTCACAGAAAAGTATTAGTTTGGCTTTAAAAAAAAGGGAAAACGTCAATCCAAATTCATAGGGATTACAAAAGTAACAGCACATTTCATTAACCCATTACAGCTCTGAGTTACCATTGCATTGAGAGATATGAAGAGCATCCTTAAATTAATTGCTTCTTGCCAATGCAAATCTCACAAAATAGAAAAAGAAGTTTATGTTCATATTTACAGAAGAAACATGCTATTGTTTCTTAAAATTCTCTTTGGAATTAATAGGTGAGGCGATTAATTCATTCAAATTGAAGGAAATATCTCACGATGTGTTTTATCTAACACCACTGAACAGTTCCACATCCTCTTCTAAAGATCGTACTTTTACCGCAGGGCTTCCGGAACTTCCACCTACAAAATAGGGGATTTTCTTTCAATGAAACAACACAAATGAGAAAAGTGAAATTTTATGTGTAGGATTTGTCTCTAGTAGGAAAGCTCTGAAAGGAACTCAAATACAGACAGATCATTGCTGAATGGTACAGTGGATACTATAAATTATAGTATAATTATACTATATAATTATAGGTACCAATCACTTGCAACTCTGTGGGTAAAAGTTTTGACAAGTGCTGATTCCTTTTGGGATGTAGCTTATACTCCTTGATTTTCAGGGAATTGGGTATTTTTATGTGTTGTAATGTCCTTATTTTTTTTTTTTTTAGTTTTTGAGACAGAGTCTTACTTTATCACCCTGGGTAGTGTACTATGAGGTCATCATAGCTCATAGTAGCCCAATCTCTTGAGCTCAAGCAACCCTCCTGCCTCAGCCTCCTGAGCAGCTGGGACTACAGGCATGTACCATCACACCCACCCAGTTAGTTTTCCATTTTTAGTACAGACGGGGTCTCACTCTTGCTCAGGTTGTTCTCAAACTCCTGACCTCAAGGATTCTCCCACCTTGGCCTCCCAGCGTGCTAGGATTACAGGGCTGAGCCACCAAGCCTGGCCGTTGGAGTGTCTTAAAGAGACTGAGAGTCTGAGAAGGCTCAGCTGCAATGGTCCTCACCTCAGCTGCAATGGTCCTCACTCACCTCCTTGCTCCTCTGCTTCAGACTTGGCCTGCTTACTCCACCCGTGAAAGTATTTGAAACACTTCAAGGTTTTTGGTAGGAGACTTTAGCACTAAACTCATTGACTAACCCTGTGCCGGAGGGTCTGTCCCCAGCTTACTCACCCGCCTCAGCTGTCTGATGCTGCTTCCCCGAATGGCTTCCATGAGATTGTCATGAGCTGATCTCTGCGGGGTGGAAGGTCGGGAACTGTCTTCTGCTTTCTTCTCTTGCACTGACCTCAGAGAATTTTTTATTTCCTTTAGGATATTGTTGGGCTGTTTCTTAACCTTCTTCCCCTTCTTCTTTCTCTGTCCGTTTTGGAGTGCCCGGTGGGCAGTCTCCTGTTGCTTAATGACTTCTGCGATGTTGCGGGTGATGAGCTTTTTCTCGGGGAGTGGAGGAGGAGGGGGAGGTGGCGGGGGTGGCAGTTGTAGGCCCTGGGGAGGAAGGGGGGGAGGAGATGGTGGCGGGGGTGTGGGCACAGGAGAGGGAGGATGGCTCCTCACAGTCTGGACTTTCCTGGGGAGTTTGGGGGATGACCAGGGGGAGTGCCTGGGAGACGCATAGGGGGAAGAGCCGGGCGTTCCTCTCTGCCAGACTTTGGTCCTAAGATTGGAGCCTCCGTCGTATCCCTCTTGCTGCTTTTGCTCCTGCATCCGCTTCTGCCTCTGTTTATCCATGTTTCTTGTCAAAATGCTCGTCATGCTCATTCTTGGTCCTGGGAGCTCAAAGTGGTAGCCCAGCCTCAGCAGCGTGGAGTTGTCCTTGAGCAGCTTGACGATCTCCATCTCCACCTGGCTGCCCATGATGTGCCTCTGGTTGTGGAAGCGCAGCTCCGTGAGCACCGTGTTGTGCTGCAGAGCCCTCATGATGGCCAGGATCCCCTTCCCCGTGATGAAGTTGGACTCGACGTTGACGTTGGTGATGTGCTGGTTGACTCGGAGCATCTCGGCGATGGCCATGGCGGCGCTGTCATCAGCCCGCGTGTTGGCCAGGCTGAACGTCTTCACCACCGTGTTGCCCTTGAGGGCTTCAGCAAAGCGGGAAAGGGTCTGCGTTGTGATGTTCTCAATATTGTTCAGATTGACTTCTGTGGTGTCCGGGTCGTTGCTTTTAATCTTGTCCAAAGCGTCCTCAATGACGGTAGGATTTCCACAGGGGTGAATGGCAGCTGGTGACTCTGTGTTCCTTCCACTGTTGCCGTTGGTCAAATTTATGTTTTCTATTTGGCTTTTAAATGTCTTTGGCTTACAGTTGTCAGAATCGACACTCTCATAATTCACAGTTCCATTTATACCTCCCCCTGTTTCAACCGCTCCTTCCTCTTCCTCACTATCTTCTTCCTCCTGGGACTCGTCCTGCTCCTCGTCCTCTTCTGTATACACGTCCTCGGACACCTCACTGTTAGTTTCAGTAAAGATAAGCTCTTCCTCACTCTCCTCTTTGTCTTCTTCTTCTGCAACCTAAAGAGTGTGGTATCATCATTAGGTGTTTCATTTTTAAGCACTTTTTTTAATTTATGAAAGTAGCATAGGGTAAATAATACAAAAGACTATAATAAAAGAAAAGTTATCACTTACCTGCTTCTGAGCTCTCTAGTTGGGGGGATCAAGGTTAGCATTTTGTTGCATAACTATCAATAACTTTTTATACAAATATTTCTTTGGTTTTCTACAAAATATCCAGAATTCTATTTACTGAATATGAATTTAGTGTCATCTTTTCAATTTGGACAAGTAAGTCAGAACTTCGGCTTTTGAAAACCATTGATAAATTTTTTTTTTCTTTTTGAGACAGAGCCTCACTATGTTGCCCTTGGTAGAGTGCCATGGCATCACAGCTCACAGCAACCTCAAACTCTTAGGCTCAAGCGATCCTCTTGCCTTAGCCTCTCAAGTAGCTGGAACTACAAGCACCCACCACAAGCCCCACCTAAACCTTGATAAATTTTTCACTGCTCACTCTTAACAACCTGATCCCTCATCTACTTCAATTTAGCAAATTCATCTATTCCTTTGGAATCACCTCTGTCCTTCCTTACTTTTTCTTCCCAGAGAAGTGGCAGCAAAAATATACAGCATGCTAATGAGTTACCCTTTGTGGTGTCTAAAAATTCTTCCCCAAATTTTCTATCCACAGAAAATGTGACAAGAGCTATGTGCTGTCTGTCCTGGCTGGGTTCTCAGTGTAGACAGAAGCAGGGGTGTCATTTGTATTTTATCTACTTATTCAATAGAGGCCTGCACAGGGACTTGGATGCCTTCTCACCACCAGAGGGCGCTGCTGTGAAGTCCCCTGTGGGGAGGGGCAACCTGGGGCAGGGCTGTCATTTGGGACCGCAGGAGGTCAAAGCTCCACCTTAAGAAGAAAACTTACCAGTCACCCCTGTCAGCAAACCAACTTGAAAGCTCCAGCTAGGTCAGGGTTAACTTAGATGGACTGCAGAAGGCAAGGTGGGAAGACAATCACCCTTGGCACTCACTCATTAGATTCTAAACAGCAATGCAGAACAGCACAGAACAGCAGAAAATCTTGAAGTAAGTCATTGCCCAGCCTGAAGGTCTTAAATTATTTAACATATATCAATTATGAAAGGCTTTCAGGCAAGCACTATTTTATTCTATCTTTGTCTTTCTTGTCTATAAGACTCACTGTACAAAGAAGCCCAGTGACCCCTTCTTTCTCTTTCTTGCTATCTTTTCTGATTAAAAAAAAATAAAAGTCTAGAAATTGATGACAGAGTCCAGTCTTCCCTCATGCCATCTTTTTGGTTCTTTATGGTCTCTAAAGCTCAAGGCCTCTTCTCTGTCCTCAAAGCCCTGACTCTTCCCTCTACACCCGCACCTTTTTTTTTTTTTTTTTTAACCCAAGGGCACCTGCTGCCTGAAGCCTGTGGATCAAGCTTTGGAAAACACTGTACTTGTCTCCAGGTTTGTTTGCCCAGTTGCTACCACAAAATAACTTCCAGTTATCCACTTGCTTGGAGTGGCAGGCACCAAGTGATGGCCTGGGGAAGAGGTCAGCCTCTCCTGGGATGACTTGTCCAGTCTTAATTTACTCACTTTAGGAGTGCATGCTCTGTCTCTCTCTCAGAGAGTAAAGTAGAAAAAGAGAGAGAAAGACGTCTGGTGGCAGCTGGCTTCAGGCCACAACGCAAATACACCAGAGCAAGAGTTTGGCTCTAGCTGAGCCTCTTGGCATGTGTGAGGAGAGGAGGAAGATTTATCTTTCCAGCACAAGAGTAAGTGAATTAGCTGGAGGAAGGAAAGAATTGTAGGCTGAGTTCTCCTCACCCCCACCCCACTTGAAATCCTTTGCAATTGTGTGGTTTTGGGTGTGTGTGTGTGTGTTTGTGTGTGTGTTTAGCTGTTTTTGTATTTGGAAGAAAGTGGTCTATCCCCAAATCCAAGGTATGTGACTTTTTATGCCACGATTCAATTTTATCCCCTTTGGTTTTTTAAAGACCTTCAGGCTCTATCTCTAAGAGCTGTTTTCCCTCAAAATTACCTGGAAAGATAATCGTTTAGCAGAGTGAGTTGTCACGTAACATTCAAATGACATCTCTCCCAGAAAATGTTCTTTGACACCCTCTCAAATTATCCCTGCAACCTTACTTTAATTGCTTGTTTGTCAGTTTCCCCAGTAGACTGTTAACTGGGTGAGAATAGGGCCTTGTCTGTTTTTTTGTTTTTTTTAAATATGGAACACTTCACGAATTTGCGTGTCATCCTTGCGCAGGGGCCTTGTGCTAATCTTCTCTGTATAGTTCCAATTTTAGTCTATGTGCTGCCGAAGCGAGCACCAGGGCCTTGTCTGTTTAACTCACCTAGCCTAGTGCTTAGCAGTGCTTAGCTGAATGGACCTACGCTGACATTGATTAGCAGCAGCTGTGAGTCAGACTAGCTCTAGGACAGTGGTTCTCAACCTTCCTAATGCCATGCATGAGCCTTTAATACAGTTCCTGTGGGTCGTGACCCACAGGTTGACAACCGCTGCTCTAGGAGAAAGCAATGATAGGGTCGAGTGGGAGTAAGGTGGGCAACTCTCCCAGTTTGCCTAAGCCTGAGGGGTTGGCCACAAAGCAGGATTTTTAGTTCTAAAATCTGGAGAGTCTTGGACGAGCTAGGATGGTTGGTCACCCTAGCTGGAAGCCATCTGGAGAAAGAGCACCAGAAGAGAGAAAGGTGTCTACTTTGACTACTTTGTAAATTCTCCTTGCCCTAAGGCACTCTTCCACTGCAGATTTCCTGCATGCCACTGACTTGATGTTAAGCCTGATTGTCTGGAGAATGAAGGTGGGAAGGTAGGGTAGGGTGAGGAAGTGGGGGTGAGATGTTGAGGGGCTGAATTGGGAGAAGGTGAATGTTGGCACACTCAGAGAATAAATAAGACAATGAGAAGGAGGTAGCCATGCATTTTTCATTCTGGTTCTGGTTCTGTCTCTAAAGAACTGGTAGACTTTTAACAGGTCACTAAACCTCTCTGGGTCTCAAAGAAACTACAGTATATAGTTACCCTTGAACAACAGGGTCCAAACTGCATGGGTCCACTTTTATGTGGATTTTCTTCCATCTCTCCCACCCCTGAGACAAGACCAACCCCTTCTCTTCCTCCTCAGCCCACTCAACACGAGGACAAGGATGCAGATCTTTACAATGATGATCTACTTCCACTTAATGGCTAGCAAGTATCTTTTCTCCTCCTTAAGATCTTCTTAACTTTGTTATGTTTTCTCCTCCTCAAGATTTTCTTACACTTCGTTTTACCTAACTTACTTTATTGTAAGAATGCAGTACATAATATATATTTTATGTATGATTGTGTTAAATGACTCTGTTATCAGTAAGGTATCTGGTCCACAGTGGGCTATCAGTAGTTAAGTTTGGGGGGAGTCAAAAGTTAGTTGTGGATTCTGGACTGGTGGAGTTGGTTCAACCCCTAAGTTGTTCAAGGGTCAACTGTAGTTGAATGGTTCTTAATCACCTGGAGGCTAGGAGACCACGTATTGTTGGGCACCATCCTCAGAGTTTCTCATTCACCAGATCAAGGGAGGCTCTAGAGAATTTGCAATTCCAAAAAGTTCCCAGGTGATGCTGCTGATTAGGCACCCACAATTTTGAGACAGGTCTTTGTGCCAACAAAGCTTAGCTTAAATTTCAGTTCTATTTTCAAACTGTTAACCTTGAATGAGTTTCTTAACCTACCTAGTCTGAGTTCTCATGTGCAGAAAGGTAAGAATGAGGTTAGATAACATAAGGAAACTCATTGGCACCTGTTCCCAAGGCTCAGCAGGTGCCCCAGCCGTGGGAGCCAGGCCAGTGAGTCTCCTAGGGCTTCTGGAAATTCTGGTGCAGCATAAGCTGATGTGAACTCAGGTGGGCAGAAAGCAGCCAACTACCAGATACTCAAGACCCCTAGCCACCTCCTCATGGTTTCTACCACAGGGCTTTTCATGCAGCTGCTCTGAGCCCCTACATACTCCTGAACTACTTTGAGTTTTTTTTTCCAGTGTTGGAGATTAGATTTATACCCTCCATCAGCAAGCTTCTGCCCAGCATTCCCCGAAAATACAGACAGTTGGCAAGTGGGGAAAGTATAGTGGTAGAAAAGTTAATTAGCTGAGAAAGGAATCAAAGTTCATCAACACAGCAGCCTTTCTAATTGAGCTGATAAGCCATGGCAGTGATCAGCAAAACCTTTGGGAAGAACAGGTGGGTTTGTCAACAGCTGACAACAGGCTTTGCCCTTTGGTTCCCACCACTGTTAGGACATTATGACATTAAAATGCCTTTGCTGGGTTATGCTACAGTTAGCTGTTATGTCCTGAGACAATTTTATTGTTTTTTATCAAGAACATTCTTTAACAACTGTAATAAAAATGTCATTATATTTTATCAGACTTTTGACACTCATTCCCACATCAGAGGAAAAAATAAAAACCCCTTAAAATGATAGTTGTGGAGGAGTTGACAGACCCACTCCCCAGCTTGTCATGTGTGTCCTTCCTTCCCACCTCCCCTTCTAGATCTTCTAGACAGGCAGCTGCTGTGGCCTTAGCAGACATTGGCCAGATCCCAGTAGCACTTCCAGCGATGATTGACATGGACAAAGCTCACACATCCCTTGCTGCAACTGTGGCCCACATACCCCATCATCAAGATCATCTAACAGCACCTAGATTAGTACTGTGGACATCTTGCTGTTGGCTTTGGGCCAATTTGACTCTGGATGATTCCTGTAGAATGCAGGGGTTTTAAACTCCAGTTCCTGGCTGACCTGTGTTCTATAAATTCAGGACGAATGTGTTTGTTGTATTAGCATTTTATTGCCATTACTATTTTCCCAGTGCACAGTCTTTTGAACTTCCTTCTGGTAATGACTCATGTGGTAAATTCAAAGTAACTATTTACTGGGCAGTACACAAGAGCTTGGATTTGAGCTCTGAGATAAGCACCTTTCCTGATCTCCGAATCATCATGATAAAGTGGGAAGGAATCTAGAGATCATCTACACAGGCATACCCAAGCCCAGTCCTCAGATGGGTTTCAGGATGTGTCATCTGAAGACTCTCTGCAAAAGTTTGTGTGTATATGTGCACAAGCACGTGTATTTTCTTGAGGAGAAGGTCCATAACTTATCCAAATGTCAAAGGAGTTCCTGATTCACAAAAGAAACATTACATCTAACTCCCCCAATAGACAGAAAGAGAATCCTGAAGAAGTGACTGTTCAAGGTCTAAGGATGAAGAAGGAACTAGAAACCAGGGCCCCGGACTCCAGGCCCCTGTACTTCCCTTCACCCACACTTAATGGTGTTGGGGAAAAACAGAACTATTTTTACTGTAACCACTATCACAGTCAAGGCAATTAGAGTCCCCATTTTTGCATTTATAGGAGAAAATGGATGTACTTAACTAAAACAAACACATACACGTATATCTCAGAAACTGATATTACTCTATATCACCAACTTATAGTTCAAATGAGTTATGGTTAGGAAAATACTTAAACCCATACCTTGGTTGTGAATTACTTTCCTCTTGAGGTTCCTATTTTTAGTCAGCCAGAGAACCCCAGTTAAGAATTTTACATATTTTGATCCATTGGGTAGCCACAAAAATTACATGACCATCTCAGCCTAAGAAATGTTAATGTTTCAGGCACAAACAGGTAATAAGAAAATTAGACTGGTGAGGACTGAGAAGTTAGAGAAATAAAGTGCCTGGGTTTGGGGTGAGCTGCCACGCAAAATCCCAGGAGCCTACCTTTCCACACTCCCCCAGCCTCTCCTTCTCCAGGAGTTTCTGGGACTCCTTTTCCCAATAAGCCAGCAGCGCCTCTCTGCTGAAGGTCCCCGTGGGGGTTTTCTCCGTGAGACTTTTTTGCCTTAGGCCCACGGGGAGGTTGCGATCAGGTTCAATGTCTTCCAACTCTCGCTCCAGCTCCTTGAGCTCCTCTGCAGACAGGGAGGCAAGGAGCTCGTCCTCATCGATGGATTCATATTTACTGAGTCCTCTTCTATAGCCAAAGGTAGACATGGTCCCTGCTGTGTCAGACAGGCAAGGAGCTTGGAGAATCAGGCATTCAAGGTTGCCAGAAGCAGGCAGGGAGATGAGTGGGGAGGCGGACCAGCAACTGTGCTTGGAGTGGCTGCAGTAGCCTTTTAAGAGTGGTGAGACTGGGCTGTGACAATGCAGAGAGGGGTGAAAGCATGGGCTGTTTTAAGCATCAGACGTCAGCTAGACATTTGAACACAAAGAATGTCACATCGGTGGTGGATGGAGGTCTCAGAACCAGTGTGGATTATTAACATACTGGCCAACGCCATATTTAGCTGAGCTGATAGCTCATGAGGACAGGCAGAGAGTGTTTAAGATAGGGAGTAACACAATTCTTCTTACTATGTGTTCGAACGACAGAGGAATAAAATTTATTTTGAAAATGACTTTCTACCACCACTGTGGCCATGAAAAGATTCTGTCATTATAATTTTAGGGGTTGAAGCTCGTCTTCATGATACTCTACAGGCAGTTAAACGTAAACATATTGTGGGTGGTATTGGTGGGAACAGAAGGTCATAATAACATTGTATTTTATAATTGTATTGCACTTGGCAGTTTACTAAGCACTCTAATATATGCAGTATTTTTCTAATCATAAGTCCTGTGAGTTGAATCACATGATAATCATTTATAGATTTTGACAACTGAGGCCCTGAGAGATTAAGTGAAAAATTTGAAGTCAGTTATTTAAGTGCTGAAGTAGCTTTCTCCACCGCACTAAATGCCTTCCTTCTTCTTGCTCTAATTATTAGTGAAAATACCAGACTTGCAAAGAAAACTCCAAAAAGACAAATACCAATACTGGGTATGATTCATTAAGGACTGACACTGTGTCATTCCAGGGCTAAGCATTTTCCACATTTTATCTCATTTAATCCCAGAATCCTATAAGATATATATTATTGCCCGTATTTTACTAGTACAGACTCAGAGAGGTTAAGTAACTGACCTGGGAGCACAGAGCTAAGACATGGTAAAGCTAGAATTTGGACCCCAATTTTTACCTGACTGAAAATTGAAGAAATGCTAATTTGAAATCATATATAAGAACATATTCTTATGAACTTGTTAAAATAGATACACAGCTAACAGGAATTCATAAGAAAAATGGCATTTTAAATGCACATAGATCTATAAATATCTATTAAAATTTATATGTATAGAAATATACATTTATCACACATGTATAATATATGTGTTTTGTTCACTGATTCAGTAGTTGGTGAATATCTGAGTTGTTTCTAAGTGTGAGTTATTATGAATAAAGCTATTGCGAACACTGACGTGAAAGTGTATGAGTGACCACATGTTTTCATAGGCCTTGGGTAGATGTGTAGAAATGAAATCACTGGGTGATATCACAAATTTACTTTTTGAAAACGTGCAAAACTGCTTTCCAAAATGGCTGGGTCAATTTCCATTCCTGCCAGCAATGGAAGAGAGTTCCAGTTTCCCCATATCCTCCTCTGTAATTAGTCATTTCAGTGGGAGTGAAACAGTGGTGTTAATTTTCATTTTCCTAAGAACTAGGGCTGTTGATCATCATTTTGTGTTTTTATCTTCTTTGGTAAAATATTTACTTAAGTCCTCTGCCCATTTTTAAATTGAGTTACTTGTTTTTTATTGAGTTCTGAGACTTTTTGATATATATTCTAGATACATGTGCTTTATCAGCCATATAATTTATAGATATTTTCTCCCATTCTGGTTCTTGTCTATTGAAGAGCAAACATTTTTAATTTTGATTAAGTACAATTTATCAATTTTTTCCCTTCTATTGCTTGTATTTTGGTGTTATAGTTAAGAAACTTTCTCTAATCCAACACTCATTTTTTCCTTCTAAAAGTATTATAGCGTTAGGTTTTTGTATTTAGGTTTTGTATTTAAGTACTCACTTTGACTTAATTTTTGTGTATGTAAAAGGTAAAGGTTTAAGTTCATCTTTTTGAGTGCAGATAACCAATTGTCCTAGTGCCATTTGTTGAAATGAAAATCTTTTCTTTTATTGAATTACCTTGGCACCTTTGTGAAAAATTGACAATACATGTAAAGATTTATTTTTAGGCAGCTGACTCTGTTCTATTGATCTGCCAATACCTCATGGTCTTACTGACTCCAGCTTTATAGCACATTTTGCACTTTGAGATCAGGAAGTGTAAGTCCTCTAACTTTGTTCTTTTGCAAGCATGTTTTGGCTATTTTGATATTAGCTCATTGTGGTATTCTGCCTCCAAGAATAACCATGACGCTTTTCAATGATGCTAATAAGAGAGATGATGACGAAATTAGAAATGAGGAATTCACTGTTATTTTTTTCCTGCCTGTAGCATATACTTTTGCACAGGGCTCTTTTTTTTTTTTCATTTGAAACGGCTTTGGTTTTTGGCAATGACCTCAAGTAATGATAGCCAAATCTGAGGGATAAGATGAGTTATTCAGCTGTATAAAGACATTTTAGATAAAAAGATAAATGAGGATTACAACCACTTAAAAAACTATGTATGAGCTGGCCACAGCAGTTCATGCTTGTAATCTTAGTACTCTGGGAGGCCAAGGCAGGAGGATCCCTTAAGCTCAGGAGTTTGAGACCAGCCTGAACAAGAGCAAGATATTGCTTCTGCTAAAAAGAGAAAAAAATTAGCAAGACTCCATGATGAGTGCCTGTAGTCCTAGTTACTCAGGAGGCTGAGGCAGGAGGGTTGCTTAAACTCAGGAGTTTGAGGTTGCCCTGAGCGAGACTGACACCACGAGTCTGTGAGACTGTCTCTCACACACACACAAAGCAAAATAAAACATAACAACTATGTGCTTTTTGAATAAAAACAGAAAAAATACATTTGAATGATGGTATAAGTTCATTCTTGTAACAATTATGTGTTTTGTGTATCTGATATGTTGACCCATGTACACGTGTTGGGGTATATAATTATATACAAAAATACTGGAATTGTGTTTTTCTCCCTATCTATACACTGATTAGATCAGTGAGCAAACAACAAAGCCCTTTACTTCATGCAGCTTACTTCATGAAGCCCTTTACTTCATTCTAGCTGGAAGAGACAGACAATATATAAACAAACATATAAATTCAGACTAGGACAGGCAGAACTTCTGTGGAAAAATATAGAGCAGGTTAAGAGGGAAAAAAGATCATGGGGATAATATTTCATGTAGGATGATCATGTAATAAGGTAACATTTGAATATAGATGTGGAAACGTAAGGACTGAATGCTTGCTGATTATAATGCATGTTTAGTGTGACTGTAAGATAATCGTTCCTGGACTCACAAATCTTAGATTTCAAAGAGACTTTGAAATACATGGGTTCTCCATCACTTCACTTATGTAAGTGATCATCTTGTGCCTACTGTGAACATCTTCAGTGAGAATTAGCATTTTCAAAAGTTCATTCTCTTATGGGATAGCCACTCAAATCTTTAGAAAATTCTCCTTTGTATTGTGTTGAAACTATCTCTTGAAAAGTCAGTACATACATTTTTAGTTTTCTCATTGGAAAAACCCAGAATCAAGATAGCCTCACCTGAGTTTTTTCTGTTAAATCTTCGGTGTCTGAAAATGGCTCCAGAAGAGAAAGCATTAAAGTATTCTTCACTGTTTGGCGGTACTGTTGAAACAAATTATGGGCTCTCAAGAACCCAACCTTAAAAATAATGGTCACTTAGATATTCTAGTATATATGTTACAAATCACTCTGATGATGATAATAATTACAACTCATGAATGATCTTAGTTCACTGAATCCCCCTTCAAATATTCTCTGCAAACTTAAATTATTAGGTAAATTCTTCTGAGTGATCAAACACTACCACTAACCCTGGCTAGACCTAAGTATGATGAATAATTTAGATTTCTTTTTGGAACCTTCTATACTCTGTAAAAAAAAAAAAAAAAAAAATCCAAACATGTATGTGCTCTAAGCATCAGCATTTTTTGTATCTTAGAATTTTTACTTGGTCACATTATGTTTTTCAGTAGAATTATTTTTAGAGTCAACAATCATACAAGCCTTTTGAAGATTAGCATCTTTTTTTAAAAACAATTTCTACCTTTGGGAGAATATTTTTTCATAGTTTTTATTCACAGTCAGATACACTGAAATACCCAGTACATCCTAATATACTGGTAATTTCTTTTTCATTGAAAATAGAGCTTCTTCTTTGAACCTTATTTTCCTTTTGATTTTTTCCTGAAAATGCTATTGTTTGTGGTTTTTGGTTTATTCAACACACATTTATAAACAACCTGTTTTGGGACAGGTCTGTGCAGAAAGCTAGGATGACAAAGAGAAAAACAGAAATTGTTGCAGTCTCTGCCCTCAAGTTGTTCATGCTCAGGAGAGGAGGCACACAGCTGACAGTAACACAGGGCAGGGACAGCTCCCACCTGCTGCCAAGTACAGGGAGCCAACCACGGCCAGCAGCAGGGGTACAGATGAAGAGGGAAAGCCGCAGCCCACGTGGCTGGTGTTGGAAAAGACACAGAGGCAGATAAAGAGTTTCAAACAGGGATATCAGCCTTTGAGCAAAGGCACAAGAATATGAAAACAGTAACCCAAAGGCCAGGCAGGGTGTCTCATGCCTGTAATCCTAGCACTCTGGGAGGCCGAGGTAGGTGGGCTGCTTGAGCTCAGGAGCTCAAGACCAGCCTGAGCAAGAGAGAGACCCCAACTCTACTGAAAATAGAAAAACCAGCTGGGCATTGTGGTGAGGGGCCTATAGTTCCAGCTAATCTGGAGGCTGAGGTAGAAGGATCACTTGAGCCCAAGAGTTTAAGCCTGCAGTGAACTATGGAGATGATGCCATGATACTCTACCCATGGTGATGGAGTGAGCTGTCTCAAAAAAAAAAACCAACAACAAAGCAATAACCCAAACCAGACTTCTGCATAAGAGTGTAAAGTGGATAGAGTTGAGGCAGAAACTGTCTCTGATTCATGTGCACTGTTTTTTAAAAATTGCTTTTTAGTAGCCACCAGTACCATGCCCTCCACACAGTGGATGCTTACAGTGTAGAGTATCTGTCATCTGAAGGGCTCTCTAGCTCATAGTCATCACCCACAGCCTTAGTTTGCTAAGCTGCCTAATGGAGAACTGCTAATCTTAGCAAGCGTCCTGATAATAATGGAGACTCAACAAGACACAGTGACCAAAATTCACCAGTACCTTCAAAGAACAGCAACACCAGCCCTGCCAGTGGATCTGGTATTTCAAAGCTTGGTATTTATAGGTGTGATCAGAGACCTCATAACCACACATGTTTGTGAAAGCTCCCTCCGTCTAACACTCTGTTACAGAAGGAGAGCCCCCCCTTCCTAAAGAGGCTTTACTTTGCTTGTAGTATATGTACTTTTAGCAGTTAATATTTAGAAGTGTTAACAGACCCTACTACTTGTTTGTTTTCCTAATTGAATAATCTCCAAATTTTGGGAAGAATTTGGTAACTTCAGTGATTATTCATATTTCAAAATGCTTAGGCATTGCTAGTTATAACTTCAAGACAGAGTTAAATGAATGTATAACATGAATATATTGAATTTTTAACATGTTTAATACTTAAACATTCTATAGTATATCATATATATTTAATATTTAATTAAAATCTTCATTTTGCACTGGTCCTCTGCTTTATTCTATAGTAGGCCCTTGTCATTCAGGCTAAGTATGTGCCATTTCAATGCTTTGAAAGAATCTGTATCCTTGAGTTTAAGAATGTTTCACGAAACTACCCAGATCTCTAAGTGTCTCACTGGTAGCTACAACTCAACCTGCCCCAGACCAGTATTTGGATTCCCCTCTCTGCTTTCCCCACCTCTAGCCCCTGGCTTCCTCATTTCTGAAAATTGTGTCCTCATCCACCAGTTGCTGGAATCTGTGTGTAACCTTTGGTTCCTTTATTCACCAACATTGTCTTATTCAATCACAACACCTGGGCTCTTATATTTTAAACAGCTCTTGACTTCCTATGTCATTTCTTACTATTTGTCTTGTCTCAACCTGAATCTAAACTGCCTCCTTATTTTCTTGGATGATGGTAGCAATGGACTTGCTGTGTCCCTGATGCATTGATGCTGGTTCTTACTTCTTTTCTACAGTGCAGCCAGAGTAACCTTTTGAAATCCCTTTTCTAAAGCCCTCTAATGGCTTCCATTGTCCTTCAAACAGAAACTGTCACTTCGAGCTCTGGGCCCTCCAGGATCAGGACCTGCTCACCTTTCCAGTCTCCACTTGAGTCACTCCCTGCAGCCTTCACTCTCAAGCCACTCTGGGCTCCATCCCCAAGCCACTGTACTCACTGGTGTCTTTGCCTGGGAAGCCTTCCGTTTTGCCCAGGTCTTAAGTGATGCTTCCTCAGGGAACTCTTCCTTGAGGTCTGAGGCTGGCTCAGCTCGCCAGCTCTCACAGAACTCTCTTTCATGACAGTATTCCACTTACAGTTACTTGTTTTAAATAGGTCTTCATATGAAAGGTGTTTTCTCCAAGAGAAGGGACCATGTGTGCCCTATTCGCTGTCTCCAAGGGCTAGCATAATTATTAGGTCTCCAGAAAGTAGTTTAAAAAACACAAAACAAAGCACATGAGCCAGGATGTAGGCCAGGGTGAATCCAAATTTTCCAGAGCCCAAGGATTATGCTGTGTGGGGGTCCTCTTTAAAAATAATGATACATAAGGCTGAGAGTGGTGGCTCTCTCCTGTAATCTTAGCATTCTGGGAGGCCAAGGTGGGTGGATTGTCTGAGCTCAGGAGTTCAAGACCAGCCAGGGTTATGGCAAGTGCTTGTAGTTCTAGCTATTTGGAAGGCTGAGGCAAGAGGATCACTTGAGGTTGCTGTGAGCTATGATGCCACAGCACTCTACTGAGAGAAATAAAGTGAGACCCTGTCTTAACCTAAATGCCCACCAACTCAGGAATGGATTAACAATCTTTGTATGTATACCATAAAATACTATTCAGCCATTAAGAAAGTTGGAGATGGAATTCATTTGCTGGGTTGGTCCTCCTGACCTCACAGAGCACCGGAACAAGTCATACTTCAGCTGCCAGCAGGCCCCTGCTATCTAGTTGCTGGAGCCCTTTTGAATTCTCCCACCTGACACTGTTGATGACTGGTACAATTGATTTGGACCTCTTGAACTGGGCCAATCACCCAAGGACTATCCAAAGTAGTACCCTGTATGTGTGGTTGTGGAAGGTTTGGTTTTCCTTTTCCAGTTGTTGCCCATGGGGGGGGGGACTGGGTGACTTAAATGCTGGTATTTCTCCACAGCTGAGATTTCTACCCAGAGTAACTGATTCACTAGAGTTGGACAGAGACCAGCTGAAAACAAGACAGACCCACTTAGCCCCACCACACCAAGCAGGTCTGCAGTGTCTCAGGCCATAGCACTGTACAGGTCCTTTGAAAAGCTCTAGGGGAAAAGGTACAGACACCAGTCCTAGCTCTTGGGCAAAGGGCTGGTTAATCACTACTCCAGGAGCCCTCAACCCAACTTCACCCTAACTGCTCATCTAACCAAATGGTGAAAAATAATCACAGGGTGGAATCAGCAGAAAAACTCCGGTAACATGAATAACCAGAGTAGATCAACTCCCCCAAGGAAAGATATGGCAGACACAACTGAAGATCCCATTCATAAAAAGATGGCTGTGAAGTCAGAAATAGAATTCAGAATTTGGATTGCAAATAAGATTAATAGAATGGAGGTAAAGTTGGAATTAGAAATTCAAGGAGCATTTCAAAGGTTGTCTCAAGAATTCAATGAATTCAAAGACAAAATCACCAAAGATTTGACACATTGAGACAAGAATTTTCATCCCTCAAAGATCAGAGAAATATAGTAGAATCCCTCAAATGGAGCAAGCAGAATAAAGGATTTCTGATATTGAAGACAAAGCTTTTAAATGCTCCTAAGCAGTCAAAGAGGAAGAAAAATGGAGAGCAAAAATGGATCATTCTCTCAGAGAGCTCTGGGATAATTTGAAGAAAACTAATATTCACCTTATAGGAATCCCTGAAGGCAATGAAATTGTTTCGCAAGGCACAGAGGCTCTTCTTTATGAAATTATGAAGGATAACTTTCCAGACATGCTAAGAGATGCTGAAATTCAGATAGCAGACAGTTTCATAACCCCGGCACAACTCAACCCAAATAAGACGCCACCCAGGTACATCATAATAAACTTCATTAAAGATAATATGAAGGAGAAAATTCTCAAAGCAGCCAGACGTAAGAAAACCATAACCTACAAAGGGAAGAATATTAGAATGACTGCAGATCTCTCTGCTAAAACTTTTCAAGCTAGAAGAAGGTGGTCATCGACTTATAATCTCCTAAAACAAAATAACTTTCAACCCAGGATTCTGTATCCAGCTAAACTGAATTTCATTTATGATGGAGAAATTAAATACTTTAATGACATTCACACGTAGAAAAAATTTGCCATAACTAAACCTGCTCTCTAGGATATTCTCAGACCTATCCTCCATAATGACCCGCACAATCCTCCACCACAAAAGTAAACTCATTCAGAAACTTTTGATCAAATTCTAACTTCCACAGTGGCAAAAGGATTAAAAATGTCCACTGGACTTTTGAAAAACTCGATACCCCAAATTCTACCAGGCTTATCAATATTCTCAATTAATATGAACGGCTTAAATTGTCCTCTAAAGAGGCGCAGGTTGGCTGACTGGATACAAAAACTCAGGCCAGATATCTGCTGTATACAATAATCTCATCTTACCTTAAAAGATAAATATAGACTCAGGGTGAAGGGATGGTCATCTATAATTCAGGCAAATGGAAATCAGAAAAAAGCAGGTGTTGCAATTTTATTCGCAGATACAATAGGCTTTAAACCAACAAAAGTAAGGAAAGATAAGGATGGTCACTTCATATTTGTTAAGGGTAACACTCAACATGATGAGATTTCAATTATTAACATTTATGCACCTCAATTTATAAGAAAGACCAGAATGCACCTCAATTTATAAGAGAGACTCTAACAGACATGAGCTACTTGATTTCCTCCAGCTCCTTAATAGTCAGAGATTTTAACACTCCTTTGGCAGTGTTGGATAGATCGTCCAGTAAGAAGCTAAGCAAATTTTAGACTTAAACTTAACCATTCAACATTTGGATTTAACAGATATCTAGAGAACATTTCATCCTAACAAAACTGAATACACATTCTTCTCATCAGCCTACAGAACATACTCCAAAATTGATCACATCTTAGGCTACAAGTCTAACCTCAGCAAATTTAAAAGAATAGAAATTATTCTTTGCATCTTCTTGGACCATCATGGAATAACAGTTGAACTCAGTAACAACAGGAATCTGCATACTCATACAAAAACATGGAAGCTAAATAACTTTATGCTGAATGATAGCTGGGTCATAGATGAGATTAAGATGAAATTTACCAAATTTTTGGAACAAAAAGATAATGAAGACACAAATTACCAGAACCTCTGGGATACCACAAAGGCAGTACTAAGAGGGAAATTTGTAGCACTGCAAGCCTTCCTCAAGAGAATGGAAGCAGAGGAAGTTAACAACTTAATGGGCCATCTCAAGCAACTA
>CAUYRH010006553.1:0-27116 GCA_963574655.1 Perodicticus potto
ACTAAAGGACATTTTTGGCTCTCTAATGTAAGAACACCCTGAACCAAGCCATGCTCCTTCCAGTCAGTGGAAAAGAGACTGAGCATGACTGTACAGAAGTTATAGATTATGTGTATTCTAGCAGACCTGACTTGTGTGACCAGCCTTGGACAGTTGTAAACTAGGACTTGTATGTAGACTGAAACAGTTACATGACAGCACAAGATGATCGGTGGGCTGGGTATACTAGTGGTTACCTTAACAGAGACTGTAGAGGCTAAGCCCCTACCCCAAGGAACATTGGCTCAGAAGGCTGAGTTAATTGCCTTGACTCGAGCCTTAGAACTAAGTCGAAGGAAAAATGTGAATGCTTTTCTGACTCTCCAAGTACTAAGGGCATCATACAAGGAGAAGGGACTATTAAATTCTGGGGAAAAGGACATTAAGTATCAGCAGGAGATACTTCAGTTACTAGAGTCAGTATGGAAACCCTGGAAGGTGGCAGTGATGCATTGTCATGGACATTAAGGAGATGCTTCCACCATCACTAAAGGGAACACTAGAGTCGGTACTGAGGCAAAAAGGGCTGCATTAAACCATACCAGGTGTCATGAGTGGCTCCCCTCATCCCTTCGGTTCCGGAGCTCACCCCATCTATTCCCAGGAGGAGAAGGAATGGGTGGCAGCGGAGGGGAGCCAGGAAGCAGAGGGATGATGGATAAAGATGCCAGACAGACGAGTAGCAGTCCCCCAGGTTCTAGGGGCCACCAGGGCAACAGGAGTATTTGATGAAGCTGCTGGTCTGGTACTTCTACATCTCCCACCTGGCAGCCCTGGCCAAAACTGTCAGTCTACAGTGTGTCACCTACAGCCAGTTTGACATGCGCCAAGAACTAATGGTACCCCCAGGAATCCAGTTGTATGGAGCAATGCCCTTCAAGGACTTCCAGGTAGACTTTACTGAAATGCCCAGGTTTAGAGGGAACAAGTACTTGCTGGTGATGGTCTATGTGATAGGTAATAGGTAAAAGCCTTCCCCACAGGGATAAAAAGGACTCCTGAAGTAGTAAAAGTTTTGCCCAGAGAAATTGTCCCATGGTTTAAGTTGCCACTCCGGTTTAAATTTGGCAATGGGCTAGCCTTCATACCAGAACTAGTGCAAATAATAAGCTAAAGCTTTGAATAACTTATAGTCCTCAAAGCTTGGACAGGGTAAAGTGCATGAACAGGACTGTAAGAGCAAAAATTGGTAAACTCTGCCAAAGAGCAAAGCTTAATTGGATATAGGCCTTGCCACTGGTGTTGTTCAAAGAGGCCTCTGTCAATCCTCTGCAATTTAGCAGGAACTTCTAAAAGAACTGGGAAAGACTGAACTGAATAGACAAAAACTCTAGAAAGAGTAGCAAGGAGTACTACTAAATTTAGTACTACTACTAAATCTCCACTGGAGTAATTAATCATGTTCCGTTTAGTCTTTTGTGTCAGTACATCCTTTCTCTCTGAAGGATCAAGGAGACCAAGTCTAGGTCTAGAATCAGAAACTGGTCCCCCTGAGACCAAGGTAGAAGGGACTTTCCACCATCATCCTGGCCACACACACAGCAGTGAAGGTGGAAGGAATCCTCACCTGGAGTTATCACACCTGGCTGAATAGGACTGCACTGCCCCTTGGGAAGTAAAGGTAACTTTTAAGATAGTCAACATGTCCTGCTCCAGCCACATACTGGGAGCTGGCTGGTCAACACATGGCTGAAGCCTGAGGAAACTCCTTGAGGGACTTGTCTTAATTGGACTTTGGACTTTGGGAAAAGGGAGGGAAAAATGTCACAGGGAAAAGTAAAAACTTGTATGTATATTAGCCCACCACCACAGTACTATTAGGCCTGAGTAAAGAACCAAGAAGAGTCACAGTCCCTAAAAAGTAATTAATATCGGCACCTACAGAAACAAGCTGATATTGAGACCCCAAATTAAAATATATTGAAGCCTCAAAAGGGGAGGAATGAGAGAGGATACCCGAGAAGAGTGAGGTCTAGGAGAACTGGTCTTCTCAAGGAGACCATAAGGATACACTTGCAGGGTCCTCTCCATGGTGATTCAGCTCTTGGGAATTTGTAAACTTAACTTCCTGGAACTTGGAAATTTCCAGTTCTGTGGAATCCTGTTGTTCTGTAGGGGCTGGACTAGCATCTCCTGCTTAATTCAAACTGGCCAATGAGAAAGGTACCTGTGGGGTGGAACTTTTTGACTGTGGATGAAAAGGGAAAGACCAAGCCAGTCGGGGAGCGTGGCCATTTGGAATTCTTTTGTGCCATAAGCTCCCGGCTGGTGAATAAAGCCCTTCCTCTTGTAAATGTGGTGTTTGGGTGCTCTTTCTCTCCATTGGACCTCATCTTCCTGCAACAATACCTTTTTCTCAGATTCCTATAACAATTTTCTCCCTGTCCTCCCAGTTTTCAACAAGAGTTGAACTGAGGCCCTTCCGGCCTTCACAAACTTTCTCCTTGACAATCTTCCAGTGCCCGTCACTGCTCAGACCCAGCCAGGACAATGTGTCCTGGATCTCTTAGTTATAGCAGCTCTTCATGGCCACATACCAATTTCTGTTCTACTGATTATGTTGCCTAATAAGAAGCCATCACAAATGCAGTGGCATAAAACAGCCATTTTGTTCTTATTATGGGTTCCATAGGTCATGAGCTTGAACACAGGGTAGTGGAAATGATGTGTCTCTGCTTCATTATTTCTGGGTCCTCAGTCAGAAAGACTTGAAAGCTAAGAGTGACTCAACCGCTGGGGACTGGAATCTTCTGGAGACATAATTATGCAAATGTCTGGCACCTGGGATGAGATCATCCAAAAGCTCTTGGAAATGCAACCGGAATTCAACCAAACAGACATGGTCTCTCCATGTGCCTTGGGCTTTCTAAAGACTGGTGTCTCGGTTCTCATTGGGAGCTTCGCAGGAAGACACTGTGTGACCTTTTTTGACCTAGCCTAGGAAGGCATATTACTTCTATTTTTTTTTTTTTTTTTTGAGACAGAGCCTCAAGCTGTCGCCCTGGGTGGAGTGCTATGGCATCACAGCTCACAGCAACCTCCAATTTCTGGGCTCAAGCGAGTCTCTTGCCTCCACCTCCCAAGTAGCTGGGACTATAGGCGCCCGCCACAACGCCCGGCCATTTTTTGGTTGCAGCTGTCATTGTTGTTTGGCGGGTCCGGGCTGTATTTGAACCCGCCAGCTCAGGTGTACGTGGCTGGTGCCTTAGCCCGTTGAGCCACAGGCGCCAAGCCGGCATATTACTTCTAAAATCCTCTTATGGAAAAGGAAGTCAATAGGCTGGCCCAGATTCAATAGAGGGGAGTTAGACTCAATCTCTGACAAGGGATAGGCAAGGTCACATTGCAGAGAAGAATGTGGGGAAGTAAAGATTATTGTGATCATCTCTGGAAAACACAATCTGATGCAGTAAAATAACATTTCTTACCTCACCCTGGCCTTCCCTGGGGTTCTCTCAGTATGTTTCTGCTGTCTTTTACCTTCATTTCAATTTTCCTGTGTGTTTTAGAGGGTATATGGCTCAAGGGCAAGCAAGGATTTGATGGTCCTAATAAGGCAAGTATGAATTCCAAGTATGAAACCAAGCCTCCATGTACCAATTATATCAGATGTTGGGAAGAGGGAGGGGTTAGCCAAATACCAGTGGCCCTAAGATAAATAGGAGATGGAAATTTCAGGTAGGCAAAATGGGCATGTAAGTGGTAGCTGGTATCTGCTTCCCACAAAGGTGAACTGGCTTCATCACACCATTGTGCTCATGTTGAAATTTAACTGCCAGTATTAGGATATTGGAGGTGATGCATTGAGAGGTAATTAAGTCACAGGAGCTCTGCCCTCATGAATGGGTTAACGCCCTCATTCTGAGGATGGGTTAGTTGTCCCAGGAGTAGGTTCCTAATGAAAAGGCTAGGTTTGGCCTAATGTCCCTTCTCTGTCTCTGCACTCACTTTCCTTCTAACATGTTATAGCACAGCTCAAGGAACCTCATTACATGCTGGAGCCATGCTTATGGGTTTCCTCACCTCCAGAACCATAAACCAAACAAGCTTTTTTCTCTATAAATTACCCAGCATGTTGTATTCTGTTATAGCAGCAGAAAACAGAGTGAGATGAAGAACAGTTTCTTAAGAAATAGAGAGAAGCCAGAGTGTCGGCTTTGAGCCCCTTCCCTGAGCCCCACCTCACACAGGGAAGATGCCCAGCTGATACAGGCACTGACAGCCAGCTTTATTATAGGAGGCAAAACCTAACATCAGAATATCTGAATCTCAACAATGGACTTAAACATGACCCCAGAACAATTTGACTTAATAGATATATACAGAACATACCACCCCAATATTTCTGAGTATATGTTCTTCTCATCAGCTCCTGAATCAAACCTCAACAAATTTAAAAGAATAGACATTATACCTTGTATCTTTTCTACCACAAGGGTAGAACTCAACTGAAACAAAAACTTTTATCCCCAAACAAAGGAAAACGAAACAACCTTATGCTGAATGACAGCTGGGTCAATGATGATTTAAAGAGGGAACTCATTAGATTTGTGTAACAAAATGACAATGAAACCACAAGATATCAAAACTTGTGGTACACAAAAGCAGTCCTGAGAGGGAAATTTATCACATTAGAAGCCCAAATCCAAAAAACAGAAAAGGAACACATCAACAACCTCATGAATCATTTCGAGGAACTGGAAAAGGAACAGCAAATCAATCCCAAACCTGGACGAAGAAAATAAATAATCAAAATTAGATCAGAATTAAATGATATTGAGAACAAAAGAATCATTCAGAAGATTAACAACAACAAAAAGTTTATTCTCTTATAGGATAAATCAAATGTGTAAACCTTTGGCCTGGCTAACTAAAAGCAGAGAAGTAAGCTCTCTAACAACATCAATCAGAAGCAAAAAGGGGGAAATAACAAGAGATACTCTAGAGATACAAAGATCATCTCTGATTACTACATAAAACTCTACGTCCAGAAATTTGAAAATGTAGCAGAAATGAATCAATATCTGAAAACATGCTACCTCCCTAGGCTTAACCAGGAAGCAATAGAACCCTTGAAGAGACCAATATCAAGCACCAACATTGCAACAACAATAAAAAAAGCTTCCAACCAAAAAAAGTCCTGGACCAGATGGTTTTACACCAGAATTCTACCAACCCTTCAAAGAAGAGTTTGTTGCAGAACCTATTCCAAAATATGGAGAAGGAAGGAACCCTTCCCAACTCATTCTACAAAGCAAATATCACCCTGATACCAAACCAGGAAAGAAACCCCAAAAAAGGAAAACCACAAACCAATTTCACTAATGAATATTGATGCAAAAATATTCAATAAAATCCTAGCAAATAGAAAACACCCACACATTAAAAAAATTATACATCATGATCAGGTAGGCTTTATCCCAAGGATGCAAGGTTGGTTCAATATACACAAATTTGGTGTAATTCACCAAATAAATAGAAGCAAAAACAAAGACTATATTATCTTCTCAATAGATGCAGAAAAAGCATTTAACAAAATGCAGCATCCTTTTCTGAAAAGAACACTTAAAAAAACAGGCATAGATGGGACATTTCTTAAATTGTTAGAAGCCATCTATGACAAACCCACAGCCATGATATTGAATAGAGTAAAACTCACAGCATTTCCACTTAGAACTGGAAGCATACAAGGATGCCCACTATCTCTACTTCTATTCAACATAGTGCTGGATGTTCTAGCCAATATCATCAGGTAAGAGAAGGATATCAAAGGTATACAAAGGAAGACATATGAGGGCAAAGTCTCGCTTTTTGCTGATGATATGATGTTATACATAGAAAACCCCAGGGATTCAACCATGAGACTCCTGGAAGTGATCAAGACATACAGTAACATCTCAGGATATAAAATCAATGTCCACAAGTAGTAGCCTTCATCTATCCCAATAACAGTCAAGCTGAAAATCAAATCAAAGACACAATACCCTTCATAGTGGCTTCAGAGAAAATTAACTACATAGGAACATACCTAACAAAGGATGTGAAGTGTCTTTACGGAGTGGACAAACAAACCCTGAGAAGACTAATAGCAGAAGATGTTAGCAAATGGAAGAATATATCATGCTCATGCCTGGGAAGAATCAACATTGTTAAAATATCTATACTACCCAAAGCAATCTACAGATTTAATGCAATACCTGTTAAAATGCCAATGCCATATTTTGAAGTCCTTAAAAGCATATTTGTTAGTTTCATAAGGAACCAGAAAAAAAAAAACCCAAAGAGCCAATGCAATTATTTGAAATAAAAACAAATGAGGAGGCATTACTTTACCAGATTTCTGGGTATACTACAAGTCTATGATGATCAATATATCATGGTATTGGCACAAAAAAGAGAGACATAGATCTATGGAACAGAATAGAAAACCAAGAGATGAAACCAGCTTTATATTGCCATCTGATCCTCAATAAACCAAACAAAAGCACACACTGGGGAAACAAATCCCTATTTAATAAATGGCATTGGGAGAACTCGTTAGCCACACATAAAGGAGTGAACTAGACCTACACCTCTCACCACTTACAAAAGGAGACTCATTCTGGAGAAAAGATTTAAATCTAAGACATGAAATGATAAAAAACTATAGAAGAAAGTATGGGGAAAACTCTTGAGGATATTGACCTAGGGAAAGATTTTATGAAGACTCCACTGGCAATCACAGAAACAACAAAAATAAATAAAGGGAACCTGACCAAGCTAAAAGTTCCTGCCCAGCTAGGGACACAACAATTAAAGCAAATAGATAACCTTCAGAATGGGAGAACTGTGGAACAAGGCCAGGAGAAGTCATTTGCATGTTATGCATCTGACAAAGGGCGAATAACCAGAATCTACAGAGAACCCCAACAAGAAAAAAGCAAACAATCTCATTTATCGCTGGGGAAGAGACACAACCAAACATTCTCCCAAGAAGACAGACAAATGTCCAACAAACACATGAAAAAATACTCATCATTCCTAATCATCAGAGAAATGCAAATCAAAACCACCCTGAGATACAGATGCTGATGTGGTTGGGAGAGAAGGGAACATCTTCACACTGTTGGTGGGATTGCAAACTAATGCTGCCTTTTTGAAAAGAATAATGGAGAATCCTCAAAGGGCTAAAAGTAGACCTTCTATTTGAACCTGCAATGCCATTACTAAGTATCTACCCAGAAGGAAAAACATCATTTTTTTCTTTTTTTTTTTTTTTTTTTGAGACAGAGCCCCAAGTTGTCACCCTGGAAAGAATGCCATGGCATCACAGCTCACAGCAACCTCCAACTCCTGGGTTCAAGCGAGTCTCCTGCCTCTGCCTCCCAAGTAGCTGGACTACAGGCGCCCGCCACAATGCCCGGCCATTTTTTGGTTGCAGCCGCCATTGTTGTTTGGCGGGCCCAGGCTGGATTGGAACCCGCCAGCCCAGGTGTACGTGGCTGGTGCCTTAGCCTGTTGATCCACAGGCGCCGAGCCGGAAAAAAATCTTTTTACCATAAGAACATTTGCACTAGAGTGTTTATCACAGCTCAATTCACAATTGCCAAGATGCAGAAACAACCCAAGTGCCCATCAACTCATGATAGATAAATAAAGTATAGTATAAATATACCATGGAATACTATTCAGCCATAAAGAAAGATGGAGACTTTATATCTTTTGTATTTTCCTGGATGGATTTGGAGAACATCACAAGAATGGAAAGGCAAGTATCCAATGTACTCGATATTAATATGAAACCAGTAGATGAAAAACTATATACACACAGGAAATAAAAACACAAACTCAAGTAGTCAGGGAGCAGGAGGAGTGAGTGGTGAGAGAGGAGAAGGGGTTTTGGCGTGCTCTCACTTAACAGGCACAATGTATGGGGTACATTGAACACCTGGGTGAAGGACTCAACTACAACTTGGACTTTACCTAACAAATGCAAATGCTATAACCTAATCTTTGGGCCCTTATATAAATCTGAAATTAAGTAAAAAGAAAATTTGAATCTTTTATAATGTACAGTAAGCCTGCCTGGCCTTTCTTGCTATCATTGTTAGCAAGACAGTAAATATCTATTCTTTGCTCCTGGACAGAAATGTAACTTCTGTTTTCCAAGGCTATTCCCTATGAAACATCCCTGACAAGACTAACAAGGTTGTGTGCAGTAGCTCACTCCTGTACTCCTATCACTCTAGGAGGCCAAAGAAGGAGAATCCCTTGAGCTCAGGAGTTTGAGACCAGCCTGAGCAAGAGAGAGATTCTGTCCCTACTACAGATTCTGTCCTTAGTGCCTGTAGTCCCAGCTGCTACAGGAGGAATGGACCCTGCAGTTTGAGATTGCTCTGAGCTAGGCTGACACCATGGCACTCTAGCTTGGGGAACAGAGTGTCACTCTGTCTAAAAGTAAACAAGTAAATAAAAGAAAATGTAGCAGGCCTCAGGAGGCTGAGGCAGAAAGATTGCCTGAGCCCAGGAGTCAGAAGTTGCTGTGAGCTAGGCTGAAGCCACAGCATTCTACTTGGGCAACAGAGTGAGTTTCTGTCTCAAAAAAAGTGTGGAACAAAAGAATGGTCAAAGACTAACTGCAGGACCTGCAAAATGCAAGAGACCCATGGAGAACTATCCTCAACATCAACAAATGAATGTTTATTTTAAAATATTAAGTATATAAACAAGGTAATACTGACAAGAAGGAAAGTGCTTCCTTGCTACAATGGTAACTGGAAAAGTCCTGAGGGATCACAGAGTGAGGCCTGGTTCCAGAAGAATGCAAATCTGGTCAGGGTTTTTCATGGCTTAAAATTGTTGAAAGACTTCCCACCACCTCTAAGATGAAACCCAAAGCCCCAGCACCTCTCAGAAGGTCCAACATGGCCTGGCTCTGCCTTCCCTTCCAGCATCTTCTGCACCTGTGCCCCCACTGACTAGGAGTTATGCATGAAGCACTGACCCTAATTCACTTAGGAAATATTTCTATTTTCCCAGTAGCTGTTCTGTGCAAATGAGGGATGTGTCTGTTACAGGTGGATAGGCAAGTTGGACCTGACCTACACAAACATGAGTGCAAAACACATCTACAGAACTAGGCAAGGAAGGCTAGTTTCTATGCCTACGTCAATACTGAAGTAATATACACTCAATTTAGGAGAAGAGAGAGGAGTCTCCCTGACTAAATAATGCACTTTCCCAAAGCCCTGAAGCATTCTGCCTCAGCCCTCTTTCAACCTTTCAACCTTCTCAGCATGACAGGAAGAAGCAGCCAACAGAAAATGGAGGGATACGTTCTAATAATATCCCACATGTTATCTTGTCACACAAATAACAGTGATGGTGACCATGTAATAGTATACAACACAGGACATATTTGGGGACAAGGCACTCAATAAACAAACAAACAAATAAACAAACAAGCAAAAGTGCTGTCTTTCCCTCTGTTTTATGAATCCCAGAGTTTAACCTATCAATATCTATTCCTTTTTTTGTTCTCCCTTGCAGAGTTTATGCAGCCACTGCTCAGATCGTGCTGCAACTTCAAATTTCCCCTAAATAGCTTAAAGGAATTATAGACAGTACAGGTCTGGAGGTGGCCTGAGATCAGGAGTAGAGGGACCCCTTGAAACTCCCAGGGTGCAGAAGCATGAGAGGCCTAAAAACAGTCAGTGTTTGGCAGATGGTTTGTCTTCAGGGGAGGGAGAGCCAGGGAATCTCTTCCCACTAGGTTTCTACCAACAGTGTTCAAAGGACACTCTCCAGAGTTTCAACTCTGAAAGGTCCCAAGGTACCATTTACTGTGGGGTTTTGAGAGGTATGCAAAAGTGACAGCCATTTGGAACAGGTTCTGGGGCCCTTTGATACATTTGTTTTCCTTATACATGCCTATGACTCTTCATGCTCCACCCTTTTGAGCAGCACCATAGCTTCCGGCTTCCTCTCAGGTGTATAAATAAGGTTCATATACATAAAGTCCCTGACTCAGTTCTGCTGCCACTCTCCCATCAGCTGCTCTGGAACCTAAACCATGGTGCCCAGTATCTTCGGTAAGGAGATCCCAGGTCTAGGTTGAGCTAACCCCTAGTGTAATCACATGCCTCCTTTAAGGATATAGGGGCAAGTTATTGGGGTTAGGAGGTTTGGGTGTTGTCCTGAGTGAGGCTCTTTCAGAAAGAGGACTTGGGTGATGTGTTGTTGGGCTTCAAATAGTGTTTTCAATGATTGGGATCAAAGTTCATATAAGGCGTGGACCTAGAGAGACACAAATAAATGAACTAGAGGAATAAGTAGAAGTAAGACCAGGGGAGCCAGCTTTGCCACACAAACCAAGATTGCCAGCTGTTTTCTCTTTGTCTTTAAAGTTTGGCAGGCCATTCAGCTAATTTCTTGGCCCTACCTCTAATGAGTCCAGATAGGTTGACATAGAAGCAGGATTCTTCATCTAGGGCCGCCCTTTTCTGCAGTCAGAAGGTCTAAGCCATAACTGTTTTGAGGGTCACAACCACTAAGGAATCTATTTGGTCTCGTAGTCCTATTAAGTTCAGAGACATTTCATTTAGACTTTTTAGTAAGTTTTGGGACAATGTATGGAAAAATTGCAGAGAGGTCCTCACGTCTCCAAGTCTTGTCCTGATCCTTTTACCTATCCCCAGGGTGGTGAAGAGTGGGACTACGATAGGGATTTGGGGGGTCTGACATGTTCTTTGTCACTGGACTGGATAGAGGTTGCTCAGGAGGGGCCATGTTTATATTAGGAGACAGTTGGATAAGAGTATAGGTGCCTGTCCTGTTAGTGGATAGGCAGGTGCATTTTTTATTTCCCTGTACAATTCTAACATTTCAAATAAGCCCAAAATGTCTTTTTTAGAATCTCAGTGGTCTTAATATTTAAAAAGGTATTTTAAGATCAAAAAGACTGAATTTCAAAAGATTTTAAGGTAATACACGAGGTTAAACCTTAAGGTGTAAACCTTAAGCCTTTTAAACGTTAGTTTTTTTCTAGTTGGCTAAAACCCTAATAAAGACAACATAGGGATTGCTTCTTTCAGGCCAGTTATTGGAAAAGTTGACAAAAAAAAAACCCCTCCTGTAGTATGATTTTTAAATTAAAAGGGAAAAGGTCATGTAATTTCATCAAGGAAGAATTAATAATTCCAGAAAACTTTTTTGTTTTGACTAAATTTTAGACATTATAGCTAACTGGATCACATGCAAATTCCTTCATGAATTCCCTCTTATGAGTCGGATCCAACCTGCACAATCTACAAACATGTTAAAACATTTCTGTTTTGCCCTTACTTTCTTTTTTTGTAAATACCCAGTCATTCTATCTTAGGACAAAAGTTTTCCATACAAGATCCTTTCATATACAACATTATTCTCCTTTCTGTTCAACCTTTCTTACCAAAAACATCTTTCATAAAACAGGATCACAGTTTACTTTAAAGTAAGTTATTCACTTAGCCAAACTGATGCTTAGCAAAAATCTTATTCTTTGATAGAGAAAAGACTTAGTTTCCCAAACAATCATAGACAGCTGAGGTATTACATCTTCCAAATCACTCAGACATTTTATGATCATTTGTCTAACTTAACATAACATGACTTTAAGGTTTTAAGTTGCAGACACGGTGGCTCACACCTGTAATCCTACCATTCTGGGAGGCTGAGGCACATAGATTGCTTGAGCTCAGGAGCTCAAGACCAACTTGAACAAGAGTGAGACCCCCGTGTATACTAAATATAGGAAAACTGGCTGGGCATTGTGGCAGGAGGCTGAGGCAAGAGAATCACTTGAGCCCAGGAGTTTGAGGTTGCTGTGAGCTATGATACCAGAGCACTCTACCCAGGGTGACAAAGTGAGACAGTATGTCAAAAAAAAATAGTTTTTAAGTTGTTGAAAAGTGTTCTGCAATTACAACATAGGCACTATCCCTGATGTCTTTTCTAGTCTTCCTAAATCTTACATGGTCACCTGGTATCAAAAATGGCTGCAAAGGATAGGACCAATCTGTGTTCTTAATTCATTTACCAGGTGTAAAAACAGAAAACAGTATGGAAACTGGAGCAAGGAAGAAGGGGTTGTATGGGCTAGACTGTGCCTTGTAGCCTCTGGCCAAGGCACTGAGAACATGTCCTTATGTTTTCATAGTTATTTATCCAGATTTCAAAATTTAGAGGCTCAAAATTAAGAACTTAAGCTTACCATTAAATTCAACAACATTTAGAAATACTATAGAAGTGGCATTTTTGTGATCTTAAAGCATCTGAATTAAAATTTTTTTTTTACATTACCAGGTGTAGAGTAGTAATTAAAGAGAAGTAAATAAGGTGACAGTGACTAACTTTTACTGAGGGTGTCCTTAATTTTAGTGTGACTGCCCTGAGAGGTGAGGGGTCAGTCTTTAATCCAGGCATCCTTAGAGTTAGAGAAAGTCAAGGAATGGGGCCCCGGGCCTGGTTAAGAGGGATTTCTGGTTTAGAAATGGGAGTTGGTGAGTAAGGGAGTGAGTGGGTGTTTTCAGAAAAGATTTGAACAGGTTCATTGTTCTGTTGGCTATAGTGGTGGGGTAATTTGTAAGTAGAGTGTTTGTTCAGTCAGAGAAGGAGGCCCCCTTCCTCTTGTGGTAGGGTGAGCGTAGACAGATGTGTGGGAAATGTATACAGGAGACAAATAAATATAAAATAAACAATGTAAATAAATCCAAGACTTTTTGTACTGTAAATTGACAGATGATAGTTGTGTGTGTGTTGGTGCCCACTGTTGTCCTAAATAGCCACTACATACAGGGCGCTGCAGGACAGGCCCTGGCGGGGCTTGATGAGCCCGAGTACCGCCACCTTTCCTTCTTCATTCACATCCAATGCCTTCTGTTATAGATAAAGTCAGGAAACGTGAGCTCCAAGGACCCAATGCACAAAGCACACTCAGTAATTCAATTAGCAAATGGTGACTAACTATAACTTTAGTCTAGAGTCAGAATGCTTTGAAGCTATAACCACTTTAAGATAGCGGGATACTGTGTAACCTTCTAACCTATGAGGAGGAATCTTTAATGCAGGCTATGATGATTAATAACATTGCTGATGCTGCTTTTATTAAAGAGTATAAAAGAAGCAAAGGGAAAAGGAGAGCAGAACAGCTCTTTGAGAAAATGTCCTTGCTGTTCGCTGGAATTGCTAGCTTTTCAGTAAGTAAAAGTGGAATTGTTGATCTCTGGTCCACTTCTCCATTGATTGGCTTGTATGACAGGGAACATGTACTCCTGGAATAACAAGAGGACTATTCTTAAATGCAACCTCAATTGACCTTTATTCTCTAACACATGGAAACCCTTACTGAAGGAGCATAGCCCAAATAAAGTTCAAATCTTGAAAAGAATAAATAAATAACAAAGTACCTCACATAGGGTTAGGGTTAGAGTGCCTCACAAGAAAACAAGTAGTAAAACTAAAGCTCCAAATTTTAAAGCTGCTTTTTAGAATCCTTGCCTACTTTGCCTCTAACCAATTGAGTCACGTATATGTAAAGAATCACTTGAGGTTATGCCAAAACAGTATGTAAAAATTTTACTAGATATTATAATTGCCTAATTTAATATAACATAAATAGATTAGTGGGCAAAAGATTTATTACCCCTAATAAAACTAAGCATTAAAAGTAAGCAAGGTGGTGGGCGGTGCCTTTGGCTCAGTGGCAGGGTGCCGGCCCCATATACCAAGGGTGGTGGGTTCAAACCCGGCCCTGGCCAAAACTGCAACAACAAGAAAAAAAAAAAAGTAAGCAAGGTCATGGATATATTCATTAGCTTGATTAAATCACTCTGCATTCTCCATATAAATCAAAACATCACATCAAACCCCATAAGTATACACAATTATGATTTTTCAATTAAAAATAATACTAACTTAAACAGTTCTTTTAAACATTTAACTAAACAGTTTAACTAAAGGGAACGCTTTGGAAAGATTTAATGGACGTGAATCAGTAAAAGAGAGAAATTTCTTTGGTTGAGTATAGTGAAAGCAATGTAGATATTTGAAAAAAATCACTAAAACCTAGAATTTTCCAATCAGATTGTTTCATAAATGTCCTTAAACTCATGGAACCTCTTACAAAAAACCACTAGCAGATCCAGTGGACAACAAATGGTTGATGGTGTTTTTGACAGAAAGTTCATAGAAGCTCCTTTCTGTAGGCTTTTACCCACAGAAAAAAGCCTTGGATGTGTGTCAGAAGATGGGGAAATGAAAACTCCAAGACTAAAATTAAGAAAGCAGTCTCGGCATCTGTAGCTCAGGAGCTAGGGTGCTAGCCACATACACTGAGGCTGGTGGGTTCAAATCCAGCCCAGGCCTGCCAAACAACAACCACCACCAAAAAATAGGCAGGCATTGTGGCGGGCGCCTGTAGTCCTGCTAGTTGGGAGGCTGAGGCAAGAGAATCACCTAAGCACGAGAGTTTGAGGTTCCTGTGAAATGTGACACCATGCGAGGGCAACATAGACTCTGTCTCAAAAAAAAAGAAAGAAAGAAAGAAAGAAAGTCTCACTTACCACATCAACAAAAAGAATAAGAGACCTATCATTAGTTAGGAAGCTGAGAGAACAGGGAGTGGTTGTCCCCACAGGCAGACACAGAGCAGGAACGCTATTGGCCAGGCAGCCTTCTTCAGCACACCTGAGAGGGGCAGAATTAGAGAAATCACTTAACTTGATGACCTCCAGTTCTACACATGTTGTTGCAAATGACATGCTTTTTTGCGTCCAGATAATATTTCTTTGTGTATATATATGAATGTGGTATATACACTACATTTCCTTTATACATTAATCCACTGATGGATACTTAAGTTGATTGCACAACTGGAATATATTAATAGCAATAGGTCATCTCAGCAATCCAAATACAACTCCTACCTTAGTACAAACAGAAACAGAGAGAACAAAAATGTTTCCTTCTACGGAGAGAGCATCTCTCTCCCCACTTGAAATCTCTCCCTCTACCAGGAGCTTTGGTGTTTTCTGTATTCTTTTCTGTAAATCAGTTCTGTCTTACCACGGGGTGGGGGGGAATAATGTAATGAATAATAATAAAATACATGTATTGAAAAATCTGAAAAAAAAACAACAACAAATTTACTTAGTTCACCATCACCAAAAGTAGAAATCCTTTTCAATAGCTCCAATACCTAAGATAATTACCAGGATAATACCAAAGCAAACCTTTCAACTCTAACTCCATCTCCTTTCACCATTCACTTCTGTCTTTTAATCATAGTACTTAGATCACATAAACATATAATATAAATCCCATGTTCCTGGTACCTGATAAATTAGCAAGAAAACATCTATTGACCCCAAGTTTACAAGAACTCTATCAAAACTAATTTTTTAAGTGCACTCCAATTCTTCCTGCTTTCCCAACTGCTGACAGCTGCAGTTTTGAAACATACTGTTCTCTCTGTACCCTGAAGCTAGAGAAACTTAATAAAAATTATGTAGACTCGTTCTTATCTGTAAACTCACTTTGCTCTTCCCCTTGTAATTATGATTTTTCCTTTCTTCCTCAGATTCCCAGAGAAATAAGAATGCTAGCTGGTGAAGTTTTGGTGTCTCTTGCTGCACATGATTTCAACTCTGTGATGTATGAAGTACAGAGTAACTTCAGGATCCTAGAACTACCAAATGAATTTGTTGTACTTGCCCTGGCTGAATTGGCAACCAGCTATGGTATGGCAGGAACACTGTCCATATTTTCCTCAGGAGAGGACCACCCCTAATTGTCTAAAACCTAAATGGGAGCAAATGGTAAAAAAGAGAGTATCTCTATCTTCTGTTGCACTAAAACGTACTGATAGGTGAATGTGGGCAGCTGTTTATAAACATAGATGAGCCCACTGACAAGCCATTAGTCCAGACTGCTCTGAATTTGGCTGGATTCTCTGTCATCCTCACCTTGCCCTACCTTTGACTTTAAATTTGCAGAAGCACATTTTCCATAAGCTATATTCTTCAAACCACTGAACACCTAGATTGTTTCCTACTGTTTCTTCCTAAACTATTTTATTTAACAGATATTTGGTGAGCACCTGGTACATGTGTTGTATGTGCCTTGGGTATATAGGCAAGGTCTGGTGGGAGAGACTAGTATTAACAAAATAATTATCCAAGTAAGCAATTGCTACTGAAAAACAGTTGCAGGTGGTTATACAGTTTCTAGGGCCTCATTTACAACCAGCCACTCATTGATTGATTCTCTCACTACAGCCTGGCATGAGGTGGGGAGGGAGGAGCGGGGATAGTAGGAATACCTTCCTATTGGACATCATCCCCCTCCTCAATGGAGTCCTAAAAGGGTCCCTGTTCTTGTGAGAGGAGACACAGAACCCCCAGTGTGCAAAAATAGACAATACCTCTCTCCTGTCGCCCCACTGCAGTGTCCCAGAGCATCCCCTTCATGATGATGAACCTGCTCACCATGCAGACCATGCTCAGGCTGACCGAGGACGAGAACATGAAGGGGACTTTCTGCATTGGTGGGTACCCCTGTGATTTCTTTACTTAAGACTACACCACAGACTACTAGCCTTGTAAATTGAGGAAAAGTCTTCTTTTTGACTTAACTCCAGTCCCATCCTGTCTAATAGTAGTGGCTACCATTTATTGAGTCCCTGCAATGTGGAAAGACTTCATCAGGGAATAATCTCAGGCAGTCCTCCCAGCAACTCCTCTGGGACCTCCACTATGAAGGTCAGCATTATTAGCCCATTTCACAGATGAAAAACTGAAGGGCATGAAAATTTTTCAATGTTCCCCAAATGATGACAGAGTCAATGAGATATAGTCATGGTATTCAGGTCTATAGGACCACACAATCACTGCCCTTACAGCCTCCATTTCTACTGGCTTCTTCTTTCATTGGATTGCACTTTCTCTGCAATGATTATAGGCACTTACCAGCTCTTAGAAGTAGGGTAAATTCTGGCATCTGTTTATAATGGAATATCATTAAAATTATAAGTAAAGAGTGTAACCAAGATACAAAAACCATAGAATGAAGAAAATCAGACAAGAGAGCTATGATCACAAATCCTCTCTACAAATCCAAGGTGGATTCATTAGTGTCATTACCTTTTACTTTTGGGTAGAGAGGATTTGTGATGTATGAAGTACAGAGTAACTTCAGGATCCTAGAGCTCCCAAAGTGAATTTGTTGTTCTTGCCCTGGCTGAATTGGCAACCAACTATGGTATGGCAGGAACACTGTCCATATTTTCCTCAGGAAAGGACCACCCCTAATTGCCTAAAACCTAAATGGGAACAAATGGTACACATATTAGTAGCTTTCATATATGACAACAATAGCCAAACTAAGAATAAAATCAAAGACATAATACTTTTCACAGTAGCATCAAAGAAAAATGAAATACCTTGGAATATATTTAACAAAGGAGGTCAAGGATCTCTACAAGGACAAACCTATGTAACACTGAGAAAAGAAACTGCAGAGGATAACTACAGATGGAAAAACATACTGTGCTCATGGATTGGTAGAATCAATATTGTTAAAATGTCTATGCTTCCTAAAGTGATTTGCAGATTCTGTGCAATTCCTTTTAAAACATTATATTTTAAAGATCTTAGAAAAATAGCTCTACACTTTGTGTGAAATCAGAAAAGACCCCCAATAGCCAATGCAACCATATAAAATAAGAACAAATATTAAGGCATCATTTTACCAGACTTCAAGCTATACTACAAGGCTATATTGATTAAAACAGCATGATACTGACATAAAAATAGACTTAGTTAGACATATGGATTAGAGCAGAGAATCTAGAGATGACATCAACCTTGTATTGCCATCTGATTTTTGACAAAGCAGAAATCTTCATACACTGGGGAAACAAATTTCTATTTTACATATGAAGCTGGAAGAACTGGTTAGCCAATGTAAAAGACTGAAACAGGACGCACATCTGTCACCACTCACAAAAGTTAACTTTTGGTGGATAAAAGATTTAAACTTAAGTGTGAAATTATAAAAATTCTAGAAGAAAGTGTGGGAAAAACTTATATAGATATGGGCCTAGGGAAAGAATTTATGAAAAGACCCCACTAGCAATCATAGCAACAATAAAAATAAATAAACAGACTCTGATCAAGTTAAAGAGTGTCTGCACACACACACACACACATAGAGAAAAAGATTACAGTAAAGTACAGCAGGAGATTGTCAAGGAAATCAGGAGTTTGGAGGGAATGTGATGAGCCAATAAATGACCAAATCTGAAGCTGACACACACAGGGTCTTTTCCAGAGTATTTTGTGTATGTGAGATGTTCATGAGGAATGAACTATGAATTTTCTTTGTCATTTAATGAAATTGGAGGCATGAAGGCTAAAGAAAAAGCATTATTATTTAATGCATTTAATACAAATATATGAATTATTGCCCCAAATTGTATTTTTGTAGGCCCCAGACTTTTTTTTAATTTTACTGAAGTTAAACACAGATGCAGAAAATCATACAAATCAGAATTGTACAGGTTGATGAGTTACTACAAAATGAACTTACAGCCACCACTTAAGAACTAGAAGGTTATTAGTGTCCAGAGGCCCCTCTCATGATTCCTTCTAAAAGTAGCCACAATCCTGACTTCTAACACCTTTAGTTTTTCCTGTTTGTAAGATGCATATATGTTGTACTATGCATCTATAACCCATTATTATTCATATATGCTATGTCTATACTATATTTTTCCATTCTACCTATTAGCAGATATTTAAAATATGTTCTGTTTGACACTATTGTCAAAACAAAAAGCAAATATGAACACTTTTGTACAAGTCTTTTAAAGGTGCCTCTATGTACACTTACCTAATGCTTATATACCTGAGTCTGGAATTGCTGGGTCATATGCATTGAATATGCATATTCAACCAAAGAGTTTTCCATTTACACTAATTCACACTCCCACTAGCAATATCTGAGAATACCAGGTGTACCTTAGTCTTGTCAACATTTGGTATTGCCTGTCTTAAATTTTAGCCATTCTGGATGGTATGTAGTAGTTTTTCATTATGGTTTTAATTTGCATTTCACTAATATGGCTGGACACTTTTTGTATGTTTATTTGCTACAGTTGTAAGATTGCATAGAAACTATTACACGTTTGTTAATTATCATTACTATCTTCTCAAATTACTTTATGGTCCTTCCCATCTTTATATTTTTCTCAATCTGTTGTTGTGTTTTTTAATATAGCCCTTGAGAAGTTCAGCAAGGCCATTTACAAGTATGTCAACCACTGGAGAGATTTCCCCTATCCCAGACTGGATGCCAACCGACTGTCTGACAAGATCTTCATGCTGTTCCGGTATATAATGGAGAGATGGGCACCCGTGGCCTCGTCCATGCATGTGAGTGGGGCCTAAAGACACCTCAAGCTGCATGTCCCCACACACACAAGCTGGTTAAAATTATTTTTCTCTTTGTGACATGATATTTTGGTTCAGTTCTTTTGGTTGCTATTAGTTGTGTTTTATGTGGTTTATTGAATCTTTCATTTTTCCCATATATTTTAAATCACTCTTTATACATTTTTTCAAAAAATATTTGTTGAATCTCTATGATATCTGCTCCAAGTGCTGGGGATATAATAGAGGTTAACATGCCAAATTCCCCACACTCATGCAACTGACATTACAATGTTTAGAGAGAATAAACAAAACAGAAGAATAAGCAAAACAAAATGAGTAAAAAATAGAAAATGTTAGCCATTTCATGTCTTGTATGTCATAACCCATATTTAAGCTGAATCTCTAAGTAGGAAAAATGGCAAGCCACAGAAATTTCCTGAGTCTGCAAATATCATGATTAATAAAATAACATCTAAAGATTGTACTTGGCTGCTCCAAAATACTGCAATGCCTTACAGAACACAGATCGCTAAGTACATTCACATATGTTTTGCTTTAAAAGTGCATTCACCTTATCTTTCTTAATTGCAGTAATTTTTGTTAAGTAGGCTAAATTATGTTCTATTTATGTCTCTTCATTGCTGTATTATAAAAGGTTTAACACTTAGCACCTTCTCTAGTTCAGTTTCTTTTCTATACGTTAAAACTACTAAAGCATTTATTACTGTAGCATCCTAGGGAAGTTAAATCATTAGCAAACATGGAACCTTTAAAACACTCTGTAAAAGTCTTTTCTTTGAGGCACCTAGAAAACAAAATTCAATGCATCCATTTGATGGCTGCCATCCTTGCTTCCCACAGGAAAGGCCAGGCGAGTGACTGAGAAGGTACATAAGTGATAATGGAGCACAGAGAGGGGAGCACTTCCCTCCCCGAGTGAGCACAACATTGGGATGGAGTCTTGTGGCTCATGAAGCTGCTCACCCCAGGGAAGATGCTCTCCTTAAAGAGACAATTAAAGCTACTGAAGCATAGACTGGGGATGGGATGGCATGCACGCTGGAGTGAGTGAGTGGGGGGAGAGGAGAGGAGATCAAAAGTGAAAAGAAAGCAAATAGGAAAGATGGTCTTGGCCATATAAAGAAGACCTGTAAATGCTACATAGGAATTTGGATTTTTTTTTTTTTTAAGAAATGAGAAACCATGGGTGGCACCGGTGGCTCATCGAGTAGGGTGCTGGCCCCATATACCAAAGGTAGCGGGTTCAAATCTGGCTTCAGCCAAACTGCAAAACAGAAAAAAAAAAATAGCCAGGCTTTGTGGCAGGCGCCTATAGTCCCAGCTACTCTGGAGGCTGAGGCAAGAGAATCGCCTAAGCCCAAGAGCTGGAGGTTGCTGTGAGCTGTCTGACACCACGGCACTCTACCAAGGGCCATAGAGTGAGACTCTGTCTCTACAAAAAAAAAGAAATGAGAAACTATTAAAAGGTTTTAAGAAAGAATTTGAATATTGGACCAGAAGGATCAATCTACTATCAGCATTAAGGATGGATGGGTCATAGGGGCGAATTAAGACAAGACAGTCAGTTAGGAGACTATAAAAACATCCACGGTCATAAATGGTAAGGAGATCATAGGAGTCAGATGCTGAAGAATAGAAACAACAGGACTTGTGAATCAATTGATATTTATAATGAGGTATGAAATAGAGGCATCTGGGGTGATTCCTGAATTTCCAGTTTCAGTAATTTTGAAGTCATTAATTGAGTTGAGAAAATAGGAGAAATATCAAATTTGGAGCCATGCAAAATAGATTTAAAGTAGTCATTTTAACCTGAACACCTATGATGCATTCAAGTGGAAATAGCAGTAGGTTTGGGGATATTCAGGATTGGAGTTAAGAAGAGAAACAAAACTCCACCTAAAAAAAGAATTGTAGAAAAAAGTAAATAAAAGAAAAAATAGATATAGAAATTTGAATGCCATCACTATATAAGTGACAACTGAATAAACAGTTTTACATAGAGCTGCTTGAAGAAAGTATGTAGAGTGAGAAAGGGCCAAAAATAGATTTCTTGGGGGCATCCAGAAATGCAGGAGAACAAAGGGAGAATTCATGATGGAGTACTCATGACAGGGAACATGGTACTTTATTATTTTGTTTTATTTCAAATGAAAATGAGGGTACAAACAACTAGGTTACACATTTGTATTTATTAGGTAGAGTCCCTCTTGTAGTTGTGGCCCACACCTAAGAGGTGTGCCATATACTCTTACCCATTAATTGTGCCCATTAAGTGGGAGCACACCAATTACCCTCCCTTCTCCTCTCTCCCCACTCTCTCCTTTACCCTTCCCCCAATTTGAATTGAATTGAGTTTTTCTTTTGTATGGGAATGTGCTAGATTGTTTACTGGCTTCATATTGAGTACATTGGATACTCATTTTTCCATTCTTGTAATACTTCATTAAGAAGAAAATGTTTCAACTCCTTACAGGTTAATACAAAAGATGTAATGCATCTATTTTCTTATGGCTGAATAGTATTCCATGGTATACATATACCACACTTTGTTAATCACCTCCTGGGCTGGTGGCCATTTAGGTTGTTTCCACATTCCGGCAATTGTAAATTGAGCTGCAATAAACAATCTAGTGTAAATGTTCTTATGATAAAATAATTTTTTTCTTCTGAATAGATGCCTACTAATGGGATTGTTGGGTCAAATAGGAGGTCTAATTTGAGGTCTTTCAGGATTCTCCATACTTCTTTCCAAAGAGGTTGTATTAGTTCGCAATCCCACCAACAGTATAAAAGTGAGAACAAGGGGGCGGCACCTGAGGCTCAGCAAGTAGAGAGCTGGCCCTATGTGCCAAGGGTGGCGGGTTTAAACCCGGCCCCAGCCAAACTGCAACAAAAAAATAGCCGGGCGTTGTGGTGGGCGCCTGTAGTCCCAGCTACTCGGGAGGCTGAGGCAAGAGAATAGCCTAAGCCCAAGAGCTGAAGGTTGCTGTCAGCTATGATGCTATGGCACTCTACTGAGGATGATAGAGTGAGACTCTATCTCTAAAAAAAAAAAAACAGCGGGAATGGGGTACTTTTAAAGGAGTAGGAGAGCCAAGCAGGATGAAATATTAGAAATAATGAAAGCAAAAATTTTCAAGAAGCAAAGAAATATCCTAGTGCTCAAGAAAAAAATCCTAACAAGTGTCCATTGCGTGGAAATGTGTAGTTAAGAGAACCACCCAGATGATACATGGTCTCAAATGAAATAAATGGTTATCATCATTAGCCACTACGTTTTGAGATGGTTTGTTGTACAGTAAAACTCAACTGATGTAAAAAATTTATCATATAATATTAAATAGAAAAGCAGAATATAGAACTATATATTAAAGAATAGTGTCAACTTTTAAAAATTAAAATGCATAAAATAGGAAAGAATAAGTCAAATGAATTAAAAATATTAAAATATACCCAACAGTGGTTATCTATGAGTGCTGAGGGTACTATGTTTTTTCCTTCATCATAGCATTTGTGATTTCTATATTTTTGCAGAAGTTAATCATTTTCTCTATCAAATGGAAACCAGATTATAGCAGATTGAGGGGGTGAATGGGAGGTGAGATGTGGAGATAATGTTAACCACTTCTTCAAAAAAATTTTGCTCCAAAGAAAAGAGAAACAAAATCAAATGGGGGCTCGGTGCCTGTAGCTCAAGCAGCTAAGGTGCCAGCCACATGTACTGGAGCTGGCAGGTTCAAGTCCAGCCCAGGCCTGCCACAACAATTACAACTACAACCAAAAACTAGCCAGGCATTGTGGCAGGTGCCTGTAGTCCCAGCTTCTTGAGAAGCTGAGGCAAAAGAATCACTTAAGCCCAAGAATTGGAGGAGGTTGCTGTGAGCTGTGATGCCACAGCACTCTACCCAGGGTGACAACTTGAGGCTCTGTCTCAAAAAAAAATACATCAAATGGGGATAATAATGGCAGTCAAGATATGGTGGAATCAATGAATATTTTTAACATGAGGAAAAATTTAAATTCACTAATAAACTGAAAGAAAGTGACTTATAGAGAGAGGTTAAACAATAGCAGGGAAGGACCAGTATTAAAATGACTGTCATTAAAAATAAAGAGGTAGATGTGAGTACAAATTTTGTCTCATGCAATAATCTTAACCTGAACATTTTTTACAGATTCTAAAGAATCATTTCCTGGCTGAAGATAGAAAAGTTTTGGGGGGGGAAGTGGATGGAGTGGTATCTAAAGCTCCTGTGCTCTGAGAACATATTAAAAGCATAATGAAGTATTAGAAATGGTATTCATTTGTCATGGTTACAGGCTTTGCTTATCATTAAGGCCTACGGCCCCACGGTGAGCCTACTGCTACATCGGGAAGACCTCTGTGAATATGCTCTGAGCCAGGTGCCCTGGCTCCTGAGCCAGTATAAAGACAAAGAGATTGATTTCCACGTCACTCAGGTAAGAGCCATACCCTAAAGGAACTGAATCAGAGGGTCGATACTATTAATTCTCAAAGGAGTCTGAGGCCCTTAAACTCCTGTTTGGGCAGTTGAACTTAAACACCTCTTTGGGAATATGAGGCAGAAAAGAGGTTGTCAGTACTGGATGATGGAAATCCCAGAAAGAGATTAAGAATCTTCATTTCAAGCTGCTGAGACTCTGAATGAGGTAGAGGGGCCAGAAGCATTAGAGAAAACTTGTAACTGCAGAAAGGTTATGCATTTGTTCTCACAAAACATCATTATTTGCCTTCCATGTCCTGTGCCAGTGCTTCATTGGTAGCCCTCAGCTAACCTTCGAAAACTTCCATTTCAGAGTCTTAAACAAATATTGACAGCAGTAGTCCTTTACGATGCTGGTCTTCCAAAGAGCTTGAGAAAATCTATCTTTACCAATTTACTCCACCAGGTGAGAAGATCATGCTGTCAAATCGCATTGTTTAACTTTAACTGGCTTTCTATTTTTAACATCCACCCCCTGATTCTTCCTCCCCATTCAGATCTGCAGAATTCCTGAGCCTCCAGTAAAAGAAAATGAAATTGAAGCCTCAAGCTGTTTCCTCATTCTAGGTAGGACCCAACATCCAGAAGGTTTTAGCAAACATGTCTACACTTGATAATGATGGCAAAGGCACAAGCTATGCAAACTGTCATGTTAGTTACTTTCTCTCTCTCTCTCTCTGTCTCTCTCTGTCTCTCTCTGTCTCTCCCTCTCTCTCTCTCTCTCTCTCACACACACACACACACACACACACAAACACACACAATGCTTCTTCAGCTCCCCATTTTCTATGCCGGCCCTTCTCTGCACAAGGAGAAGGGGAAGTGTGACAATCATGCCAGAGTGTCCAGAACTGGGTGAGCTTGGGGAGGAGGTTTCAGGGAGGTTAAAATTTTCAGTTCTCAAGCCAAAAAAGTTCCAGGAGAACTGAGATGAGTTAGTGACCCTACAGATAGGAAATTGCTTCTTTCTTGGTGTTCAAGATTTTTTGAAACTGTGTCAAATCCAGAGGCACCTTTTTTCTCCCTGGTCATCTGAGTATCTAAGCCTTGTTACTGTCAGTCACACTCTGTCTCTGTCTTGCAGCCACCATCATTCCGCTTCCTTTCACTCTTTCCCTTTTCTTTCTGCCTTTAGATCACAAGCTCCTCAAAAGTCGGATTAGAATGCCTGAACACAGGTTATATGGAAGGTGCCAGGGCCAAGATACAAGCTATGTTCCAACATAGTCTCTGAGGAACAGACCACAGCAGTCCGACACCTCCCACTCCTCTTCCCTCCCCTGTACACATCATTTCTCCTAGTTCACTGCATACCATTCCATTAGGCATGCCTTATGTATGCATACCTTTCCATTTCTCTCCTCATTGGCCCCTCTGTCTCTATACTTCCCTCTTCTTCCCCAGCCCCAGCCTAATTCACTGACAGTTTCCGAAACAAACTCCTCTCCTGCAGCCAGGTTTCCTCACCCTTCCCTGCTTCAATGCCTGCAGCTCCCGGCTGCACAGCTCATAAAGCATCACTCTTCGCACAGGGTTCTCACTGTGCCCTGTCTGTGTTTTTTCTCCTTTTCATATAAAAACACCAGGCATATATAACTAGGAACCACTGTAATGACTTTATCTTAACTTGATTACATCTGCAAAGACTTCAGTTTCCAAATACGACCATATCCACAGGCGTAAATGGAAGTGGCCTAGATACAGAGTGCTCTCTTAGTGACCAAATGGCTTAATTAATTCTGTGATACTAAAGAAGCACAGACATAATAAAGTAAAATTACTGACTGGAGAGCAACTTTAGTAATCTTCATGACAAAATTCCCCTCTGCCCATTCACAAATATTTTACTTAAGATAAAAATGAGCCCTTCCAACCCTAGTATTTCTTAAATCTGCAGCCCATTCCAACCCTGCAGACCTGCTGGAGTTTTTTGATGAACAGATAAGAAGTAGTAATGAAGACATTCGAATAGGAATCTTGACTTTGTTAAAATCGGCTATCAATGTGGAGGGTAAGCAATGAGTCTAAAGACAGAGTGATTTATTTCATGCCAAGAACCAAACTGAAGCATATGCATTTTCTAAACCCATCCCATGTCTTCTGGATGTTTATATTATATCATGCACAAGTGGGAACTCTGCCTTCTCGGTCTTCTACAATCTACAGTCCTTTTCAACAGGGATTTCGAGTTACTTCTCTTCTTTCATATTTCTGGATGCACACCATTGAGAAGGATAAATAGAATTTTTGAGAATCAAATTTAGAATTTAGAAGTCCTAGTAGATAGGTTAAGTGGTCCAATAAGTGAAGGGTTGTGGGGTGGCAGGAGTACACAATTCTCTAGAGACTGGTAGATTTAGAAAAAAGTGGAATTTAATGAATTACCCATATTTCATTATTTCCAAGAAGCACATACTTTCATAACATTTAATGCATCTTACAATTGATAGCATCTTTAATTATAACTGGCCACTATTTTTTCTTCCTTGGTACAATATAAAATATTAGTGCATCATGAATCTGGTGATATCTTTAGTTTCAATAAAATATGAGAATTAATTTTTGCATGACATGATACAGTTTTTTGAAATTCACTTAGCACTGTGATCTATGAAAAAATCAGAAAATAAACATGAAGTAGTCTCACAAAATTTAGCGTTCATCTAACAGGCATGATGTATTGAATCCACTTTAGAGCCTAACATTTTATTTATTTTTTTTTATAAATACATGTATTTTATTATTCTTCATTACATTATTTCCTCCACCACCCCCCACCCCTCTGTGGTAAGACAGAATTGATTTACAGAAAAGAATACAGAAAACACCAAAGCTTCTGGTAGAGGGAGAAATTTCAAGTAGGGAGAGAGAAGCTCTCTCCGTTCCTCTCCCGGTCTTTCCCCATCTCCTCTTCTAGACCTCTAGCCTCAGGGTATATATAGGAGTATGGGTTCCTTGGCCAGGAAACGAATGAATACAGTCCCTTCCGCCGGGGGCAAGGTGAATGAGTGTATCAATGAATGGACACAGTCCATCCATGGAATTCAGGCCTAGGAAATTCACAAGAAACTGACCTAGTCATAGGAAATGGCGGTTCCAC